>NNCF01127014.1:152378-171046 GCA_002313205.1 Laupala kohalensis
GAAACCAGAAACCGAGGCACTGATCATTGCAGCGCAAGACCAAGCTCTTAGAACCAGGCATTATGAGAAACATGTATTAAAACCACTGGTGATGACAACTGTAGTTTATGACACTCACTCTGAAACAATTGACCACATAGTTGCTGGATGCCCTCAGCTAACTAAGTATGAATACATCGAGAGACATGACAAGATAAGTAATTACATTCACCGGAAGTCGTGCAGAAATTTAGGTTTACCTACCTCAGAAATTTGGTATAAACACGAACCAAGGGAAGTATCAACCACAGAGGAAATGATACTGTTCAATTAACAAATCCATGTCTACAGATACTTCCCTGCCAGTAAACCGGATATTGTTATTAAGGACCTGAAAAACAGAATCTGCTCGCTGTTTTATGTAACAGTGCCTACGAATAAAAATTTAGTGCAGAAAGAACATCAAAATCATAATAATATATCAAAAGAAGCTGGAAAATATTAAATACAGGAATCTCTCTCATGAAATAAGTAGAATCTAGGGTGTTACAACAGAAGTAATTTCTATTATTATTGAAGCTTTGGGAATGGTCACCAAAATTTTAAATAAGAACCTAGTAAATGTTCCAGGTAATACTAAGGACTGTGAAGTGCAGGAAATTATATTACTGGGAACAGATCACATCCCGCGCAATATCCCTGCACTTTAAGAGCACGAAATCGCAAATCCCGATCCTAAGGATCCTGATTTGAAACGTAGACAAGCTAAGAAAAGAAGCCTCTGCTAACATCGTGAAGTGAAGAAATTTGCTGGTCGTGAAGAAATGATGATGATAATAACTATGTATTATAACGTGATATTACATGTGGACACAGATGTCCTATGCTGACTATGAACAGAGAAACAAAAAACAATGCACCATCTTGTTTAAGGATGCCTCATTTTGGCTACGAATATGTATTTCGGGTTCACCGTGAA
This sequence comes from Laupala kohalensis, assembly GCA_002313205.1. NCBI lineage: Eukaryota > Metazoa > Arthropoda > Insecta > Orthoptera > Trigonidiidae > Laupala > Laupala kohalensis. The sequence goes on from NNCF01127014.1 coordinate 153,337, forward strand.
AGGTAACTGGTATGAACAAGAACCTAGTTCTATGAATTCCAATGGGAAAATCACAATCCTCTGTGACCAACCAATAACCACCGAGGGGACAATCAATGCAAATAGGCCTGACATTGTTCTGAGGGACAAGGAGAGTAAGGAATGTCTTCTTATTAATGTTTCTGTAACCAACGACATTAGAGTTGTGAGCAAAGAGACAGAAAAACTGCTCAAAAAAAGAGCAAATATATAAAAAATCACCTTTCAGAGAATTCCTAGGAAGACCTATCTCATGTCCAAAGAATAGCTTTTCTGGGGACGGCTCATGGTTTGCCGAAATTGTGCACTTGAAAATTTCTCGAGCAGGCGCAGTCTGACATGAATGGAACTTCCTTGAACCCGATCTGAAATACCTACCAGTTATGCTGAGAACAAGGTCCGAATAATATTAATGTGATATATTAATATTAATGTCAAAACTTAAAATGCATCGGATAGCTGTACTAAATTGTACTATATTTAACATTAAATGAAATATCTGATGTAACATTTCTTTTGTGACTTTTCTTATGGATTTTTCGATATGTATAATTATATAATTTAGTGTCATTTAGCTTTTAAGTTTTTGTATTGTCTCTCTTCGGTACTAAGCCGTCATCCTAATTGACGTTTTTCTGGGTTTTCCTCGATTGCTTAAGGTAAATGCTGGGATGATCTCTGGGTAGAAAAGGCATTCTATTATTATATAATGTTATTGCTTTATGAATAGGTTTCAATTTAACGCATCACCCAAAGAGAAGATCCTCCCAAAAATTGTTCCCCCGCTAAAATAGAGTTTCCACGGAAAATGTGAACCCCCTATAGAAAAACAAAACTCGTCCTCCCCCTAAAAACGCGAAAGCCGTGAACCCACATTTCGGAAGCGTCTGTGAGTCCGTGAGAGGGAATGTGAGGAGAAGTAGTAGCAGGAGCTCGAAGCACGAGGGAAAAATTAAAAACGGAGAAGAAGAGGAAGGGAAAAAAGATAGAAAATGCAAAAAAACAAGATAAAGAGAAAGGAGAAGAAATTTGAAAAGAGAATGGGAAAAGAAGTAGGAGAAGAAGAAAGGAAAAGAAGAAGGAAGAAAGAAAAAATAGAAGAGGAAAAAAGAATAAAGGAAGTGTAAGAAGAAAGAAGAAGAAAAGGGAAGGTGAAGAACAAGAAAGAAGATGAAGAAAAAGTAAAAGAAAAAGAAGGAGAAGAAGGAAGAAGATGAAAGAAGAAATTATCGCCGTCGTTTCGTATCTTGAGGGATGGGAGATTGGGGGGATGACTGCTCAGATCAGCAGACAGAGTAATTGCGCGCCCTTCCGGCTCAAGGGGTTCGTTCGTTCGCTTCTCTTGCAACAGAGAGACGTCGAAGGATCTCTTGCTTGGATAATATGACGAGATGGGTTGTACTCTTGTAGGATGGTCATGGGAAACCACAACGACGACGAATTTATGTTTTCTTTCTCTTGGGTGAAGTATACACGGTGAAATTCATGAAAGAATTAAAAAATATGTGGTGTACAGAATTTAATCTTTTCGTCAGTCATTATCTGTGTATCGTGGTGATTTTTTCCTGGTAAATTACATCAATATTATATTTCTTATATCAGCACTATTCTTTTTTTTCTAAATTTCTCAATTATAACTTCAAACATTTTTTCTTAAACGAACAGGAAAAAAAACTGCGTATCACCATTTGGAGGTTAATCCATTAATTTATTCTTACGAAGTAAGCAAGGGACCATCCCATGAACTCCGATCAAAGGACGCAAATGCAGGGGTGAATTTAACTATACCACGCCCCAAGGCAATATCAGAGCATTTTCTGCCCCTAAAATAGGAAGAAAAATAATTATGAGCTTGTTATAATGACATATTTAAGAAATAAAAGAACAAATATGTACAATTGTCAATTCAATAAAATCTGAAAATCTGATAAATCGTAACTATTAAAATCACACAAAATGAACGCTTAACAATATCAATTGTATTAGTGACATTGTCACCCCTGAGCCTGAGTTTAGTGGTCCTCGTGAATTATCCTTCGATGGAGTGATGCGTGAGAGGGGGTGAGTATGAGATGGGATAAGCCACATTATGATTTGTTGGAGATGCAAAGTATTCCTTAACGAGCGCGTTTCGTAGCAGTCTTCTGCTTCTTCGCCACCCGCCGTTCCACCCCCCGGGGGAGCTTCTGCCGTTGTCTCCATAGCGACTAATTAGGCCGAAATATTCAGCGTCGACGCTCACCTGGGCAATTAGTACGTCTGCGTCGGGTGCGAATTCACAGTTTGGAACGTCATCGAAGCGAATCGAAAGTCAGGAAACGGAACAGAAGACTTTACTTCCTTCTCGAACCTTCTGACAGCAGTCGCAAATCTCATCTGCGAAATGTTTTCTCGATTCATTCTCTCAGTTTTCACAATATCCTTTCCGAGATGGTGCTACCGGACTGTGGTCCGTTGGAGCCTAAGGTACTATAAGAATGCTGCTATTTCGGTTCCACTTTACTGACATTGACAGCAGTTGACAATATGATCGACCAAAGGCGAACGCAAGGGGGTGCTCGGGTAACTCAAGCCCCCTCCTCAAAAAGAAGTAAAATATTAAAATTAGTGACAATAGTAGGTCTAATCATAAATTTCAACTATTTTCTTGTATAGTTTCTTCGTTACGTACTATATGATTTAAAATTGTAGGCTAATACATCCACTGCTGAGCATGAGACTCTCCCCCTACCTAACTTTAAATTATTCGGAAATTGGAGCCCCCTCCAAGAATTTTTCTGCGAACGCCACTGTTGTCGTCCTGTACGTAAACACCATTTGTTCAGAGTTCGCAGCGAAAGAAAAGTAATGAGGAAGGAGTCTAAAGACCATGTGGAAGTCTAGGAACCAATACCAGTATTGCGAGATTGCCAAGTGTTCCTCTATCTGTAGACACGTGGGTGTTTTACTCGTGTCGGCAGAATCTTAGTGAGTTTACGTGTGCATGCTAACGTATACATCAGCCGATTCCTAGAACCGGCAGCAATTAATATGCCAACAGTGGCGGCTTGATCTCTAGCTTTTGGCTGAATGACCTTAGCCTGAAGTTTGCTTTTCAACGGTTGAGAGCAGTTTTTGTATGGGTGCCGTGGCATGCCGTCTGGAATGAGTGGAGCTACGCTAGGTCATCCCTCGCAGCAGACATGACAACACCACGCTTTCGATCCATTGGTTGCATCTCGTTACTTTCCTTTCGTCGCGAAGACTCTAAGCCTTAGCCAACACGTTAATGAACATCATTTACTTTGTGAACATTAGTTGAATCCTGTGAACACATCATATTCTTCAATCTTGTGAAAATCGTTTCAGTATATGGCGAAGTAAATAACAGTTCTTGAATTGTAATATTCAGAGTGAATCATATTTTTTTGGCGCTTTTATCCTGTGAGTGGGAATTCACAAACCCAAATTAGATCCTCTTTTAAGCCTACGTCAATACCAGAAAACATTTGGTATTACCTCAGTATTTCATATCAACAACTGCTACTTTTTTCTGAAAACCAAATCCGAAGTGATCCATAATAATGTTTGGTGAATACGTTTTCATAGAACTCGCAAACACCCATGAGCCGTGTTTATAATCTAAATGGCGGCATGAGAATACCTATGCTTATAGTTCTCTATTGTAAACCTCTCCTATACTGTTTGGGAACGAAAGTGGCGTGTAGCAGCTTAGAACACTTCTCCTAACTCTGCTGACCCCCCAACTCCAAATAAGCACACAGCTCAACCTCTGGAATTAAACTATACTCACCCAAAATATTAGAAATGTTACCTTTATTATTCATCGTTATATTACCATTTCAATGATATGTTTGTATTCTACGTACAGTTACAAAGAAAATGGATCCAAACACAAATTATTTACGAGGATTTAGGATTAAAGTTAAGAATTTAGGTGAGAGTCATGGGGAAGGAGATATAAGGTCTGGCCGGGAAAATTGGTATGGAATGATTTTGGTTTTGAACGTGTGAGCTGAAAACTTCACCCGGTTTAAAAGTGCATAGGATCGAACCCCAACTCGGCGAATATGTATCCTGTGCACCACTTCTGTCACATAGTTTATCTGTGAGGATAAACTGCACCGCTTTCCGAGATAGGAGTTGAACCATCATTGCAGGCTTGGCGGGCTCATCAGTTTACCCCATTTAATTACGTAGGAAACGAAATAATACTGAGTTCTTATGAATCATGGGGGTATGTATACATTAAACGTGCACGTTGGTAAAAGTCCCAACTTGGAGATAAGACTTCCAGACAACCTTTTTTATGTATGTATGTATGTATGTATGTATCTCGTGTCTGCCAGCTAAGGACCATGAATGACGAGAGCCAGGAAGGTTCAGTTATTGTGTGAGTTTACTCTCTAGACACATCGTGAATTTTACCGAGATCGGAGGAACAGCGTCTAGATAGGATCCAGATTGCTGTATCTGAGTATTACAACTGCGGTTGTTAGCCGCAGAGGGTAAACTTTTCACACATCACAGCTATGTAAACTGAGACATGGAAATAAAAAGCTACAAATTTTATCTTGCCCCTCCCGGGAATTGAACCCGGGATGACTGGTGGCGAGCGATCACGCTGACACCGTAGCCACGGAGGGGCAGACAACCTTTTGATAATATACTTCCAGATGATCTTTCAAATGATGAATGAGGTTTTAATAAAAATTAATTTATTGTCAAAAAGAAGTTACAAACTGCATATATACAAACGTGGAGGACAACAAACTAATTTCTAATCAATAACCGAAATGTCGGCATAAATCTAATAAACCAATCAAGCAAGAGACAACCCCTAGACATTTGCCCTCTGATACTTGGCATTGTCAGACTGAAGATGCCAGCTAAGCTGACGAAAGTACTTTCATTAGAATGGAAACTTGCACTAGGGGACAACACCGTACATCCATCATTTATTCTCTTTAGACAATCCCATTAATTCCGATCAAGGGTCCTGAGGCTGAGACTGATTGAAAATTTCTGCACACTCCCCGGAAGAGAATAAAATGTTAGCTACGTATAGTAATATCAAGAGAATACTAACAAATTAGTTTTTAATAATACATAAAAAAGGTAGTTCACAGTTGAGTATTATTATCGAAATCTAGATTATTCAGAATATATTGTTTATAAATCGTAACTATTACATTCTCTCTGAACTCGAGATTGAATCGAGCCTAAAAATGACTTTTCACAATATTTTCTACTCCCTTAGGATTTTATTACTCTTGGTTTGCTTTTTTTTCGCCGTGACTTTGGGTTCGGTTAAGGTATATCGAATATTGGGCTACATTAATGGCCGGTTACTCTTGCCCATGTTAGAATCAGTAACTAGATTATGGTGCGAATTGTAAAGTTAGTGTCGCTATTTACTCACCAGAGATAGAAATCAGAATTTTTTGCCTCAACTGTATACAATGGAACCGGAACCGAACCGATACGGAAACGGTTACCGTTAACCGGTTGAGAACCCATCTTGGATCGGAACCTTCATTATGTAATCACAAAAGACGTAAAGAAATAGATTTTTTACTTGTGGTTCAAAATTGATATGTTAATTGATAAGTTAAGTGTGGTGAGGATGAAATGTTGCAAGACGCAATAGAAAGTATTAGTAAGTTAAATTACGTCATTGGATTTTTGAAAGTGACTGGAATAACCACAGCTAAAATAATTTAATGACTATTCAGCATTTAGTTTTACAACTCGAATTGTATCTTTTAGTTTCGGAACCCAGGAGAACCGTAATTCTTGGCGTGCGTAACCCATTTTTTTTGATTCAGTGCATGTTTGAATTTTTTACGAGAAACTTGTAAGTAGCAAAGTAAGGGTAGGTCGTTGATCTCTCTTTCGCGACGCAATGTTTGTCAACAAGTGGCCTGTGCTCCACCACCGTCACCACCACCTACTCCCATTGCTCACTGCCCGCTACATTTAGCGAATTGACAAGACTCCTTCTCTTTCAGAACATGGAACCAAGGAATTCTCCATTACAGAACGCTCAGGAGCGGATTGATCTCCATCGATGCCATTAGCGATTCGCCTTTTAGGGGTCCTTTCTAACATTAGTATTACTCACTAATATTTACCCCATTATGCTACTAGATAATTATCCAACACTCGCTACATTTCTTAAACTAATTATGACAAGTTTTTACGATACATCTTTTTTCTTTAATTTACTCAATTATTTTTTCAAAACTTAACTTCAAGTAATTTAATTCAAATTGATATTTACTTCATGATTTTCAATTTGCTTTGAAAGAAGAATCAGTATTAACCTGTGCAATTGCTCAAGCATTTGAATGTTATAAAATAATTTTTTTTAACCTAATACTCACTACTTGACGAGCAATAATTGCTATAACGTTTTGTATTCCCGGTCTCTTTATATCTATACTGAGCTCAGAATAGTATAGTCAACTGTCAGCCCAGTTTGTAAATATTATTAATGTGTAACAGCTCTCCGAAAATTATTTCATTGTTAGTGATGCTTTGGACGACGCTTGTTACCAACATAGATATTGTTTTTAGTGTTCTTCCTTACACGTCAAAAGGGGATATTTCTTTTCTTTCCAAACTCCATGTATTTTTTGGACTGTCTCTTCTTCTATGAAAGAGAATAATTTGTTTGAAGGGTGTATATTAATTATAGGCAACGAGAACATTTTGTTAGTAAATGAACAAATGTACTATAATTTTTGAATCAATTAATTTTTTGTTTGTAAGGGAAATTCGAAGATGGGTACGTCGATCGTTTGAATATTCGTAAATTAAATTATAGAGTCGTGTTACACGAAGTTTTTGTTTGTGGCCTTTAAGAAGCATTTTTGGAGAAAGAATCATGGATGTCTGAGAAGTGGTTTTCTCAGTTGACCCCGACATCTTTGATCATGGTTCCATGGCAACCGTGCAAGGTGAAACCAACTGTTGGAAGAGAAAAATTCGAGTTGTAATATATTATATCGCCAGGTAGTACAGAAGTGCCGTCATTTTTCTCGGGTCTTGTGTTTCGAAACATATGGTAAGCAGTTCTCCTTGAGCTGAGGAAGGCAAACTCGGAGTGAAGGTGTGTTGTATGTGTGCTTGTCACGCGTGCCCCAGCGAGGCCTACCACTTCTATTCACGCTTGGGTCGTATTGCGAATAACGGACCGCGACGCTATCAACATGCTTTATTTTTTATTTGTCTCCCTCCCCCCCCCCCTCCCCTCGGGACAATCGCCGTACACTTGTGGTATTTCCTGCGATCAAATATTGTTGGAGCCCTGATGAATTGCATGAGAAATAACGACACAGTCGGTAGAACCTTTTTGTAATGTCATTGTGGATTTTGGCAATAATGAAGTGAACACTTCACACACGAAAAAGAAGTATCTTATGTGAAGAATGTGTCAGTGAAGTTGTGTCTGTCTACATGACATTGACTTAAATAATCAACATTTCTAAAAATATAATACAGGAGTGGGGAGAAGACTACCAACATGCAAATGTTCAGAAGTTAGATATGTTTTATTTTTGTTAGCTTTGTGATTCTATAAATAATTTAAACTTTAATAAAATAAAGTTGTCAAAAAAAAAAAAACAGTGAGGACAACAAACTAACTTACTCTCAGATGCAAGCAAGGGAGTATCTCATCAATTCCGATCAAGTGCCCTAAGGCAGAGGTGAATTTTAATTTGTGTTGCACGATTGATTTTTTTATATTTTTTTTGTATTTAATGAGGAGAACGCCCCGGAAAATCGGAACACTTATCCATGGCGAACCACTGAAACACTTCTTCGAAAGAAGTAAAAGGAAAAGGGTCTGTGAGAGGGGAAAAGATGAAGAGAACTTTTCACTGCGCTGAATGCTAGTTGCTTGGGAATGTTGGTGGGTAAGAAGTTCGGTCCGGAAGGGGAAGGGGGTGCTGGCCACCCCCTAACCATCAGCACAAAAGACCGTTCCTCGAAAACGGGATGTGGGTCAGTTAGGGCGATGGACAGCGGTCGGTCCCGCTAGTATCCGCCTGCCTCGCACACCACGACACCCATTGCACGAGTCTGAACGTCACTCCATCTGGGATTTCAATGCTTCATGAAATCGACATTTCTAAAATATCTTTCACATCTCTCCCAATCCTAGTTTGGGTTTTTGCTTCGGACGCTCACGAATATAAATAATATAGGCCCTCTAGGGGCGACAGTTTCTTGATTGTCATTATTAATCGGGAGTATCTACTGAGTTAGTATTAGTCATATTAGCGTATAGTTCAGATTAATTGCTGTATTTCAGCAATAATACATTGATAAAATATTGCAATTAATCTGAACTGTTATATATAAGGTAAAAAACTGCACTATTGCACTCAATTGAAAATATTTTTTTAATCTTCCATAGATATTAATGCAGTTAGCTATTTTCTTCTCTTTAAAACATGTTTTGATTGTGCTTTCAAAAACCTTCAGATACATCATACGAGATAGCGGAAACTTTTTTCCAGTAAATATTCCGACAAAGTTATTTTTCTATTGATTTAGGTCTGCATCTCCAATACATTCATTCGATCCAAGATATTAATTCGTCATATATGTAATTAAATTGAGGGAAAAGTAGCAGATAAACTTCAGAATTTTGTACTCGTATTATTTTAAAAGTGTAATTTTTTACTAAAATACGAATAATAATAGGTTTACATAAACTTTAAATATTTACTTCTTACCTCTTAATGGACCAGCACTTAATCCAAGGTTGTCAAATCACTGAAATGTATAACTGTTTTCTTTATTTTTATTGTAATTGTCATAAAACACAGCAATAGAAATAATAATGATGAAACAATACTCAAGTCAAACAACATATTTACTACTAATCAAAGTTAACTTCCATCACTTTCGTGATTTAAAAGTTGGTCTTATTTTGTAAAAGTGTTTTCTCCATAAGACGCAATGTATTACACATCAATTATAATTTCAAGTTGAAATCACAATAAGTACGTGTTACTCTATTTATTTCTGCCGGTTTAAGATACTCGAGTGATTTAATTCTGCCTACGCTAGAACTACCTTAATTTTCAGTCAAAAAGTGTTGTCTTGGATATTTTTAATTCAGGTGGCGTTTTGAATTTGTTTATTAGTGTTTGGTATACACGGAATCAAAACTGTTAGCTAAACCATGATTTGTGTCATATTTTACGAAAAGTGCGACTCAATATTGGTTGCTTCAAATCATAAAATAATTCCTATCAATATTAATTTCAGATTTAAAACGGATGTATGGTTTCGGAAAGAGAAAAGCTATTCCATGTCTACCTCGAACACGAGTTCTTGGAGGAACCAATTGGGATCTGAATTTTACAGTCCATTTCAGTTTCGGTCGAGAAAGTAAAAATCCAGGTCATCACACCTCCTTGCACACTGTCTGCCGATGCCGCCCTCTTCCCTTGTCACGGGCTCATCCCTCAAAAGGGCCTCGAAGGTCTCCACCCCCGTGATGGGCGCCCTCGGACGCTACCGACCGTCAACTGGTCACTGCAAGCGCCTTCGAGTCGGGTGGACTGGAGAGAGGCAGGCTCCTTTGTTATTCAATGACAGAGCGATTCATAAGTGAATGTTACTACGGTTTTCTTTCATTTTACGGTAAATAATGATAAAGTTACTAAATGTACAGACCACGTGGAGGACAATAAAGTAATTTACTCTCTGGAAGCAAGAAAGGGACCTTCCTGTCAATTCCGATCAAGGGTTGTAAGGTAGAAGCGGATTTAACATTTTAGTACACTCCTAAGATACGAATAAAAATAGTTCGGCATGTGTTGTCACTAGAGATTTTATATTCATTTTTTGCGTGTTAACTGGAGATTTTTCTCTCGTACAGGTAGTTGCAGCGATAGAGAATTGAATATTTCAAATGCAAAAAAAACAACAAATGTTTTAATGGATGCAATTACGTAAGTTTATATCGATTTTAGGTTTGAAAACACCCTTTTCCGGTCATTGAAGTAAAATACAGACTTTTTAAATTTACATGAAGTGCATTGTTTATTATAGGAATGGATTAAAATTACTCGCCGGATAAGTTGAAAACCTGCATTAATTTTTAAGATATGATTTTATATATGTGATAACTTTTGGTCTGATAAAAATGGCGACGAGCTGCGAATCGAACTCGATACTAATGCAACGATCACAGGGTTGTTAACCACTATACAACACATTCACCTTTCGCAATTGAACACCATTTCTATCCTGACCTATCTCCGAAAGACCTGAGACACATCTCCAATGGTGACTGTGACTACGATCTAATTAGTTAAAGTACGAAAGCACGTTCGCCCCCCTCCCATTGCTCATATTATATTGTGTTTTTTTAAGGCAGATGTGCGTAGGGTTGGTAAAGGATAATATGAACGGAGTAATCGTGTTTTAGAATTGTTCACCCTGAAGAAGATATAAAATATGTCAGAGGAATCAACATTCCTGTATAGAAAAAAACGTGATTATCATCCTATTAATTCGAACTATTTGAAATGATATCGTATAGGTACTTGATTCGATACTTACGTTCATGTGTTCTTTAACCCTTGAAGAGAGATGAAACTGTATTCCTCTCTGCCTCCTATGTTCTTTCGTCCTTAATTTTCTCTCGCTTCCTTCTGCTCTGAATTGCCTCTCCTTGCCACTGAGGGGCATCTAGAGACTTGCGGTCATTTTCCCGTCGCTGCGGTGAGTGCAAGGCGTGAAGAAGAGCAAAGGGTCCGCGCTGGCGCCTGACCCTTCCTGCACAGGTAGTCCCCCGCTGTCGTCTCCACCCCCACTCGACTACCTGTGAGAGCGTCGCTCCCATTTCCACCCGTATCTCTCCATTACTGCTACAACTACTAGTCGTTCTGCTGTGGCATTGGACGGAAGCGCACGCTACTGGACATCGTCGCCATTTCACGCGGGTCTTTTCCTACTCTTTTGGTTCTCCTCTCATTTACGTTTTTAGAAAACTGACGAAGTAGTAATTTAGGTTGCATGTAAATACCTAAAAATGTTGATCATGATTTAAAGCTTCGAAAACTGTTCAAAATCTATTAAGGGAATAAAAATGAGACATTTCAACTTGATTTAATCGCTATATAATAAGTATATTTGTTATCTTTATCTTAATTGTTTTATAACACAATATTAACAATTTCAATAATGAAAAACGGGATTTAATTACTATATCTATCAGTTAATACTATAGTATAAATTATATTAAACAGATGGTTTTTCGTGCTCAATGAACGAAACATTCACTTCAGTATACATAACAATAGCCGAGATTAAAAATTAAAATAAAAAAACAAAATAGCCATGACAGTATAAAAAATTTTATTTAACACATTTATTAATTTTCTTATCCCGCTACTGATATTAGTTACCTGCGAAATATAATCGAAATCGTTTAATGTTTCTATTTTGAGTTTTAGTTTCTGTGTCAGTTCATTGAGTGTGAATACGAGAGGGTATAGTACGCACGGACCCTAAACGCCCCCATTATGTTAAAATAAAACCCTTTTGAAATTGAAGTTGAAATTATATTTTGGAACTCGCTTGATTCGTGTGAAATGCACAAGAGCTGAGATGTATAAACATGACGGTCGAGCGCGACGCTTTCGTGGTTTATGCCTCATCTCACCTCAGAAAAAGTTAAAATATCTTTTTTAATGTCCGGTGACACATAGATAAAAGCTATGTAAAACTATTACAAGGGAAAATTTACTACAAATCAAACTAAACTTTCATCTCTTTCGTTGTTTAAAAGTTTTTTTGAAAATAAATGCTTCTTCCTTCAGGAGCAATATATTACACCATTCATTATAATTGCGATAATTTCATTTAAATGGCTGGTGAGTTATATTTTTCAATAAGAACATGTTACTCTGCTTATTTACGCCGATTTCAGACATGTTACTGATTTAATTCTACCTTCGTTAGTACTACCTTAATTCTGAACTTCTCCCTTGAACGTCGATGTAGATAGTTAACCCTTCCTCCAGAGTTGCGTTGCCCATTCGTGGTGGCATTTACACATTCGGGGCCAGGTTCCCTTGCAATTTCCTTCCATCTTCATGAGCCTCTGGAGGAGCCTCTGGAGTGTCTTCCTGGGTGCCGTAACTATGCGAACACTATATAAGAAATCGTGGAGGAAGATGGACTATTGACCTCCACCTTGGCAGGCATGTGCCGTTTACTTTTATTAATTGATGCTTACTTCTGGATGTCTGAGATATTTCTGGCGCGCTGCGTCGTTGCCTCCTTCCCTATATCTCTTTAGAGCCAAAGAAAAAGAGAGGAGATTAAAGTAGGTTGTTAAAAATCGCCGACGGCGCTGGTGGGAAATACTTGACTACACGATTTGGCTGTGAGACTGTCATATCTTCTAATTTACTCTGCGGAGAATAGAAATAATTTGTTTTCGTCGCCGTTGTCACGTAATGTATTACATAAGTTTATCGTGTATATTACTTTATCTTAATGTAACACAATCATTCTATATTCCATTATTCCGAGTCAAACTTTTTCAATGCTCTCTTAAGTTGTGAACTAGTATAAATGTGGGTGTTAGAGTTGTGAAAAATATAATTTTAATTTGTTGATCCTCTTATGATAAATCATTCTCATTCAGGAACCGTGGGAAATCGCACATGTAACATTCGTTCCAAGGGCAAGTCTTTTAGGCCTATTGAGCTTCGCGCAAATATTATGTATACCTCGTATTGTAAACGTGTTCAAAGTTCGACTTCAACTTTGGTTTCACACCCAAATCAAACTGCAAAATCTTGGAATTATTGAACCCCTCCTAATGTACCTGTTTGTTGAGATATAAATAATTGTCTATACTTCAGATCTCTTAATTTTAATTGTCACATGTCGGGATATACTTTCACGTTAATATCTAGGCCTATTATCTATCAAATTCCATCACATCAATCACAACTGACTTACTTTATGAGATCCTACCATTGTAATAATAGTGTTGTGAATTATAGAAAAAGAATATTTGTGTATATAATAAAGACATATACAAGACGTATGAGGTATTACTAACTTGACCGAGACGGCGTTTCTGTCATATTCTGTTCAACAGACGCGTTCCTATGCGCGTAAGATCCCACGTTGTACACGTTAGAAAGAGGAACTTCTTCACGAGTCCCCAATACATTGACAATGATTGGTACTCGCACCATGTCCCCCTCTATTTGCATGTTAATACTCTCTGCGTCGCGTGAATAAAGTTTCTTAAAGCATTACAACATAATCGTTGCCACTAATTTCAAGAAAGCAACGCATATTCTATATTAAATATTTTATTCTTTGTTTGATTTATGTTAACATCGAATTTGATTGTTAAAATATTATTTACAATCGCGCTTAAACAAAAATCTTAACTAAACTTTTTTTGGAGGGAAAGCGAGTGATGATGAAGTGCTTATTTTAACACTCTACTTACGATTTGAAAAATAAAAGATGATAAAATGAGATCTGAAAAGATAAAATAATTAATTTGAAATATTGAGTCTAATAGTTATTGTCAGTATCGAAATATTATTAATTGTGCCAAAGCGACTTTCGACAACTTATGTTGTCATCTTCATCAAAGATATAGGAATACAACTACAGGTAAAATGATCTTTAAAAAAAGAATTAAAAAAAACATACTTAAAAACAAAGAGGAATAGTATTTTGGATATAATCATAATATCCAGATATGTTTTAATGCTGCTTGATTTCAGATTTGTAATAGTTGAAAGATAAATTAAAAATTATTATTAATGAACATTTCGTAATTTTCGCAATTTTATTCTATTTTAAGTCAGGTAAACCGAATATACCTTTATGACCTAATTGTAAAACAATTTATTCCAGAAATACGAAAATGATATTGTGATATTGTTTTAACTTTTGAATATTTTGCGAGAGAAACCTGGAACGACGAAGCTTTTAGTATCTCGTATCACTGCTCCGAGTTTCTCTAGTAGAACGGGAATACACCGCGCAACCTGGGGAACTGGATTCCGCCGCATTCCCAATCCAAGAGACACACCCTAAGACGTATCTCAACTGTAGATTAGCCTTCCTCAACGTTATTGCTTCGCTTTGACGTCAGAATCACTCTTTGGCTTCAGAGAAAAGTAACACTAATAATAAAAAGAAGGTTTAAAAATGCCTAATCGGTTAGTGGATAGGGCACATAAAACATTGTTGGTAAACTCGGATTGTTGACAGAGCTTGGGCGTGGTTATCTCAGCCCCGGGGCAACCTGTCACTCGATAACTATGTATTGAAGCCTCTGCGAAAGAGTCCACATCATTGATCATTGCACTGTTGTCTAAAGTAGGCGAACACTCGGCCGAAGGAGACCCCGTCGGAAATATCGCGTGTCACTTTTCTCCTCTTTTGTCGCCTTCTCGATCCAGAAATAGCGATGAGTTGGTAGAGAACATTCTCGTATTTGGAAGGATATATTCGGGTGGTTTCTTAAAGAGTCTCGTGGTCAGTTTATTGAGAAATTACAAAACAATGTAATTTAGCTCTTTTAATAATTTTTTAGGAGAAAAGTGTTTTGTGTAGTTTCAAAATTATTTTTTGGTCTTTATATAATTCTTGGTATTACGCGAGCTATCTTGAGGAATAGGTCAAGATACAGAAACAAGAACACATTATTCCCCAACGTTTCGGGTATATTCTATCCATCCTCAGGGCTAAAATACAAAATATATCTAGTCTATAACAGGCTCCACAAAAACAACTATCAGTGATGAAGATGCTTTAGAAATATTGTAACAAGCTATTAGTAATTGTACTCGTCATTTGTTATAATTGTAGCGATTATTTTTTGTTTGCTTTTTTGGAGGGGGTAGAGCCTGTTTTAGATTGTAGATATATTTTCATTTTGTGTTTTTGACCTGAGGATAGATAGAATATATCCTAAACGTTGGCTAGTTGTGTAGTGTTTTTCTTTTTGTTTTGTATCCTGACCTGTTCCTCAAAATATATACTATTGTAATTATTATTTTTGGTTATGTTAATGGAACTCTGATAACCAATCTCACGGTGAGTGTGGGTTTCTTTCTCCACTTGACAGCACACACTGTCCTCGTGCGTCGTCGCCGATTGGCCGTCGATTCAGAGCATTGGCCATCGTGGGCCGCGACGCTGTGACGTCAGACGTCGCGTCGTCGTCGTCTCCTTCGCCAAGGCCGCCGCCGCCGCCGTCACTTCTTCCACCATCACCGTCACCACCACCTCCTCCTCCTCCACCATGTGGTCCTGGAGGCGCGTCGTCCGTGTCCTTAGCCGCCTCCTGCAATTCACCTCCACGGTTCCTGATGGCGCCACGCGACGGCGTGTCACCGCCCACCCGCCCGACGCCCAATCGCCCGCTTGTCGCCCTACTGACCGCTTTGCCGCTGATGAGTGGCTGCTCCCGAACGACCGATTCCAAAACTCACGCGGATCTCTCCTTCTCTTCATCCATCTATCAATGAACGTCTCTCTCTCTCTCTCTCTCTCTCTTTCTCTCAAGGATGGCCGGTTACATTCTACTTCTCCACATTTAAATCCACCAAAAACACACGCGTCTCCGTGGTATCCACTCGTTTGAAATTGTTGCTCTAGTAGCTCAGGGCTAGTATGCTAGCTTGTCATTGAGTAACTCCAAATTTAATTGTGTAGCTTTACACTGCAATGTTCTTATCCATCCAGCTGTGACATTTGACAAGCGAACACTCCTCCTTATATCCACCTCCTAGTATCACTAACTCGTACTATTACGAACTACTCCTACTAACACCTCCACGTGGGCCAAGTTGTTGGTAAACCCAGCTAACCTCTACTACCCACTTCCTATCACTCCATGTAGATAAGTTTTAATAGCACGCTAAATTTCCCATTTACAAATACTACAACTACAGAAAAATGGTTCGTATCCATTCTTCATCCTGGCTCCGCTTTTTGCTCGGTTTTCCTTCGGGTAAATGTTGATTTTATATACAGTCTCTGTGTGCTCTTGTCTAAGAATGGTGGTCTATTGTAACAATTAATCTTGAATTCAGAGTTATTTTAATAGTTACGATTTATAAGTAATATATTCCGAATAATCTATAGTTGAAATATAATACGTAATAGTGAACTATATATTGTGCGTTTTATTAAATACTAAGTTGTTGGTATTATGTTGATAATATAAAACGTAGCTAATTCTTTTTATTATTATGTAGGGAGTGTGCTGAAATGTTAAATTCGCCTGTACCTTAGGACCTTTGATCGGAATTGATTGGATGATCTCTTGCTTCCAGAGCGTAAATTAGTTCGTTGTCCTCCACGTCGCCTTACGCTTTTTGTATGTTATTTTGACAATAAAATTTATTTATTTATTTATTTGCCATTAGTTTTTGCTGAATATTATTACCAATATAATAAATGTGAAAGCATTGATATTGACATGGGAATGTGCATATATTGTCTTACGCGTATTCTGTGCATTTTTGTAAAACGTTTTGTTCCAGGGGTATTAAATACGCGAGGTGGTAAGACCTAATTGTTTTGTTTTCTGCACTGTATCTTATTGTACGTGTTAGAATGATAAGTTGCACAAAATTAAAAAGAAAATCAGACGAGTTACAGCTACAACTACTCAGCGCCATACAATATTTGACTGATATAAAATACGTATCTATGCTCAAAGTCATAATTGAGAATTTTGTAGCAATTTTGTATATTTCCCCACCTTTTTTAGAGAAGAAGAGCACAAGTGTCTCCCCATCGCGGGAAAGTCTCACAGCCTCTCCAACTTTCCAATTCTTCTTTGGATAAATGTGTGTTGTGTTTATTTGATTTATTTACTTCTATCCAAGACCATTACTGAGTTCTGCCACTTCAATATCCGGTCTGTCCCCTTAGTATGTGATTTTCATTTAATTCTTCTTCTGTGATTTTAATTTCTGAGAATTCTTTTGAAACTGATTTTGAGGCGTTGTGTTGTATTAGTATTGTAAATCACGTGCGATGTTGATTCATTTTCTAATACGTGTGCCACATCTATACATGAGAAATATCCCTGAAGCGGTTTTAATACATAGCTATAGATCTTTCTAGGAATAAAATTTACAAAAACTGGAGAATTTAGAGTGTCAAAAATTTACTTATTCTTGATATGAAGTACTTACTGTACTGAAACTTTAAAACAATTTTAGAACTCGTTAAAGGAAGGGATACCTAAGTGAAATTGGGTCTCGAGGTGAGTTTTGAAAAGATGCGAAGAATTATTCGACGTGTGTGCGAGATATGTGAGTTGAACTCGGGAGGGAAAAAATGAGAAAAGTCTAGGAAAAAAAGATGAATACGCGTGGAAGGAGCTTTACGATGCAAAGGTAAAGGGAACCAACGTTGTAGACGTTCCAGAAGACTGTGTATGAGGTCACCAAGTAACTTCCTGCCATGATTCCGATTCACAAAGGGATAATCTCAACGCCCTCTGGCACCTCCACCGGACACACAGTAGAACCCCTCTTTACCAGTCTGGTCGGGAGCAACACTCTGACAGGTTAATCTGTAGTTCCTGTGAAAAATCGATTTTTGTTCAACGAGAGCCTACAATTTCATCAGATTATAACAAGCAAATGAGACGTCATTG
>NNCF01127014.1:171293-183911 GCA_002313205.1 Laupala kohalensis
GGAAGTCAGAGGGAAATCAAATTTGCGAACTCCTTCCCCCTCCCCTGTTCTGCCAGCCACAACACAAACACATTTCAAACCTATCGTAGCGTCAACTCGTTTTACTTTCCAGGAAAGACCCGTCATAAAATCAACATTTGAGTCACTATCTGCCTGCTATTATACGCTGAAAGAGAGGGATAGGTCGGTTAATCCGAGGACCGGTTGATCCGATGCCAGTTAAGGTGGGAACAGCACTCCATGTTACTCAAATCAGAGAGATGTATAATTGATTTCTATCTTTTTATTCCTATTCATTCAAAATCCAACAATATGAACAATAATTAAAAAGATGATTTAATTTCTATCCAATAGTAAATAATATAGCACGAACAAACAATATTCAGGAACTCTGTTGACTCGTTTGAAATGCACAAGAGCACGTAAAAACATGGCGGTCGAGCGAAACGCATTTCGGAAAAAGTAAAATATCTGGTCATACGCAGTTTTACTGCTTTTTTGACAATAATTTTTTTATCATTATTATTATTCAAATGTCCAGCGACATATAGATGAAAGTGATGTAAAAAATACTAGGAACTTTGACTAAAAATCAAGGTAAACTTCCATCATTTTCGTGATTTATAATTTGTCTTACGTTGAAAATAAGTGTTTTTTCCATAAGCGAAATGTATTTTAACATCAATTATTATTGTAATTATTTTATTTGAATGGCCGTTGAGGGATGTTTTTCAAGTTGAAATCAGAATAAATACGTGTCACTCTGTTTCTTTATGCAGATTTCAGATGTTCTTGTGATTTAATTCCATCTGCGCTAGTACTACCTTAAGAGGGGATTCACTGTGGGCAAATAGAGGACGGTACAGTGAATGAGTATCAGCCGCAAAATTCCCTCTACTTCAGCTGGTATTCCGTTTCTCCCCAATTTACCGACTGTTCTCTCATGACGAGATCCGTTTTCCCAACAATTTGTCAACTCCAGTTTCAGTGTATAATTTGTGTCCACTAATTGTGTGGATGATATCGAGAGAATCTGCAATATATGGTATTGAATTGTCCAGTTAATGTGTATTTGTTCAGAAAAATTCGTATCACTTCATACGTAATCAGAACTTCTCACTGTTATGTACACTTCGACGATTTTCAATAAATGATAAGTAAGTTAACTCAGCGTACAATTTCATGAAAATTTGCCTGCGATCTACGCCTTCAAAATTACTTATAATCCTTTATTCTTTTATGGATACGTACTGCTTTCAAGTCTCGTAAACTGAACGTGTTATTGAATAAAAGAAAAATAATATGGTGTTCAGGTACTCTGAGGACGTTGTATTTTGCAAAAAACGGAAGACGCTAAACTGATTTGTGAATGTTGTACCGATGATGTCCCTGTTAAATATTCTTTGTGTATTTTATGCATTTACGTGCAATACCCTGAAACCTTCTGTTGAACTATGTTATTCTTTTGCAACGGCGAAATTTGTGAGAACATAATGAAAAAGAAACTGTGGAATTTGTACAAATAAATGGAAAGCTGATATTTGTTTCCAGAACAGGTTAAACATGAATTTGTCAGAATTACCTTAAATCAACGTATTATCAAACTACGATTTTGGGCATATAAAATCCAGAAGTAGTTTGTTAACTAATAAACAAAATTGGTGTTTATCTTTTGTTACAAACTTTTGATGTATCATGTCATTAGACTGCATCATTAGAAGTCATGTATCATTAGAATTTTAAGATAGGTTTTCGATACTTCGATACTTATTTATTCCATATTTTTTGTTTTAATTTTTATACTTGTTACCCGTGATGTGCTTAATTTAAAGAATCTTTACCTATTAACTTTCAAGTTGATTCATAATTTCGTTTGACATCGCACAGACTTATATAGTAGGATGCTCTATTGAATCTTTCCACGTACTTAATTCTTCAATTCACTTTTTTATGAAGCAGTCTTTCTTAATTATTTTTTCTACCGATAGATTCGCGAGTATATTCTTTCCTCTACCTCCACTATCTGTGGAATTATGTTAGGTTAGAGGCAGTGACGGATCTAGACAGTAATCAAGGCTGATGGGGCGGGGTGCTAAATTTTATAAATATTATGAATATTGTTATAAATATTATTGTAAAAATTATTATACATTATTACAGCGATTTTGCATTTTAATATAATACATAAATTCATCAAATAGATAATAAAGAATTCATTAAATAGTGACCAAATTTATTGTTTAAAATGGCAAATATAATAAGGATAAAGATACATTTTATCAATATCATCTGTTATATCAAAAGTTCAGGTTCATTGCGAGGGGGGTGGCTATAGCCTCACAGATCCGCCACTTGTTAGAGGGGGCGCTAGTGTGGCAAGCAAGGGAGAAAGTGACCCGTCCGTCATAATCAAGGACGGTGTTGCTGCATTGTGACTTGTGCCATTGGAACGCGATGAGTTCTTATTTTGGATCCGTTCGCTTTCGCTGTTGCTATGGATTTGTGGGAGGGAAATTTGACCCACATTATGTGGTGGAGGTGTGGTGGGCAGGGGGGGGGAGAGGTCGCAGTGGGCGAACGGACACTTCCGCCTCTGTCCATCCCCTGCCACCGTTAGGGGCTTTCTCTGCTAACGGACGTTCTCTCACCACTTCATTTATCTGCGCTCAGAAGAACCCCTTCTGCTTTGCTACTGGTTCCAATCCCCATTCACGTACTCTTCATATCGGATCCAGAAAAAAAGTTTGTTGCTTTTCAATGTCCGTTTATTAAGCATACTTGAACGGCGAACCCTCCTTCTTCTAACCACCTCCAAGTGCCAATAACTCTTAACTATCACAAACTACTTCTACTAACACCTCTATGCGGGACGAATTGTTGCCAGCTAACAGACCTACCTACTAACAATAGCCTACCACCCAACGCCTACCTCCTATCGTCCCTTCTAGATAATCTTCAGTAGCACGTTACATTTCCCATTTACTAATACTACAAGGTAGGGCCCTTACGACTTTGCCGTTGACGAGCCCTAAAGTCCCACAAAAAAAAACTACAAGGGGGAAAAAACTGGGATCCGAGGAATGGGTCTCCTATGATACATAGCATTTTCAAAGCCAAATCACTACAAAATTGAAATTTGTCACCACAAAAATATAATTTGTCATATCAGTAAATGATTGTTGTTAGTCAATGGTTCATAATTAATGCATAGTCTGTATTTGTTAAATTACTGTAACGGAAGAATTATTAGATTTGTTAGAGTGATTTAAAAACTCAATTATTTAAATATCTTATTTATTTATCCGTAAAGTATGTCAACGTCTGTTATCGAGCCAAGATCGACCAAATAAACATGTGTATAAAATAAACTGGCTAGTGACGGAAAAATATTTCGGTGACGATGGCCACGAAGTGAAAAATCTTTGAAGAATCGTGAAGAAAAGATGGGATCCTGGAAAGAAGGATATTTTACTTTGTTTAAAGCCTTCAATTCAAGAAGCCAACGCGACGAAACTGTTGGACTTAGCTCATCAATTAAAGTTATTCTTGGAACTCGTTGGAGGAACTTGGAAATATATTAATTTGTTATTTATTTCATAGCTTATGGCGAGGCGTTTATGGCCATTTAGTCTGCTCTTCCACCTAACCGTGATTTGGGTGAAGGAATTGGGAAAGAGAGATGTAGCGTTGCTAGGGAGCCGACATTTGTCTGGACTAGGTGAGGGAAACCCCAGATGAACATCTCACCTAGTTCGGGCGAGCAGGATTGAACCCATGCTCTTCCGCTCAGCGGTATCGTGTAAGAGGAGACGCTATCAATAGATCACCGCTGTAGGTTGAATAATTGATCCGAATACCAACGCAATTGTTTTGATAGTTACTGATCGGATTTATTTCACACGTAATCCACATATCTTGATTATAACGACTTACATTACATTGCTGAGTAGTATTAAAAGGTGAATTATTTTTTAACAATCCCTTGCATAACCTTGATTTTTGCAATATGTATTTTTAAAGACTGTTATAAGTCGCAATATAGCGAATGGTAGTTTAGCGTTGTTTCCAAACATCTCAATTCAACTTTATTTAAACTCACCTACAACCAATCATATGTGCAAGGACATTTAGCCGTTCCAAGCACTTTTGTAATGCTAGTAACGAAAAAAACCTGTAGTTACACTTGTACTATAAGAGGTCTCTGAGGCTTAAGTGTTTTTATTTGTCTTTAACGTTTTATTCTCCTGTTGGACTTTGTATAATTTTTTCAGTGGAAGTGCTTTGATATTATGGTTATAAAAATAAATTTATTTGCGATACGAGTAATGTATTAATGTAATGCTAAAATAAATTTAAAGTAAATTTATAAAAAATAAAATAAAATTGTCAAAAAAGCAGTACAAACTGCGTATGACCACGTGGAGGACAATAAACTAATTTGCTCTCCGGAAGCAAGCAAGGGACCATCCCGTCAATTCCGATCAACGGCCCTAAGGCAGAGGCAGATTGAAAAATTTCAGCAAAAATTCCTAGATAAGATAAAAAATTACAAGTTATAATACTAGTAGAATGTCAATATGTTTTTAATTTAACACAAATTTATTTTATATGTGCGAATTATTATCAAACTATAGATTATTCTGAGTGTTTATAAATCATAAGAATTGATATAATACTAAATTCTCGATTTCTTGTTACAATAAACACGCCCCTAGACAAAAGCCTAGAGAACCTGTATAAGAAATCCGCCTCTACCCGAAGGAAAACCGGAGAAAACCCCGGGCCAGGATAGGGCTACAGAATTAATGTACACAACCGTGCCAATGTTGAGTATACATAAAACTAAATTAATATGAATCATAAGACACAACACAATCATGCAAGAAAATAATTTTTGAAATCTAGTTTTTGAAAATAGCTAGATCAGTGCAATTAAACCGCACGGAAATGGAGACTAACCTTTATACCGTATTATAATACGAATGATTACTTTTAAGTAACAAGTCCATTTTATTTCCCTTGGCAATACGGCGAATACTATTTTCCCCATATCTTCGAGCTGAATGCAAGATTCACTCGGTTTCATATGTCGCACTAACAATTCAAAATGAACATCAGGACAGATATGAATAATACATGCTATTGTACAATGGATCATTACATAACTCATCTACAATTCCCTACGAATATTGATGATTGTTAATTACTTACCAGACGCATAAGTGATTTCATTTATTTGGAATCAAGTTTAAAATAAATGACTGAAGAAGCGTCTTTGCTTGACGTAATTTTTGAAATGCTGTCACCAAATGAAACGAAGCAATAGGGAATGATGAAATAATATGGAATCGCCAACACACCTTTTAATACCCTAACGTACGATAAACGTATGATTTGTTTGATTTGCTCCGTCCGCTTGTGCAGAAAGCAACGTAAAATCTAGGGGACATTTGCGTATTAATGTATACGATTGTTAGTGGAATATACCTTGCTCAGTAAATACCTGGTCCGTGAGTAGGAACGAGTGTATTGAGGCTTAGAGAAAGTAATCGTTCGAAATAGATAGATTGGACGTAAGAACTGTAATTTTGACTGGCAGTAATATTTTTCTAGTTACTTTGCGCCTTCCTCGATTGCGATAACCAATGGTTTGGCGCGCATACCCCGATGATTACTGGTCGGTGGCATTGAAGTACTTAATTGTAACTTGTGACTTGAGAAAGAATTGCTAGACAATGACATTATTTTTTATGGAAATTGCTGCTGAATTATTCATTGCGGAGGATTCTCGGGGCAGTGGAATAACGTTCCTTATGACTATAATTAGACGACTGTAATAACGATGCCATAACTATATTTGACAGTTTGTCGCGCTGGGGACGGATAACGTGTTGTTGAAATTACGCTCCTCACACTGAATATTGTGAACACATTTTAGTGATACCCACTGACGTAGTGTCTACACTGTATATTTACCATGGAGAGCAATTTGTATAATCCTTCTATGTTTTATGATGCGTAGATTGTATAATTGTATATCTCACACCCGAGTGTAACCGAGTTCAAACCCTGTCGAGGATGACGGATTTTTCGGCTGCGAAAATTCTCACGAGGCATGTCGTATGATTATGCTGCATGCAAAAGATTCCTTGAGCATCATGGGATGCTGTCGGCAAAATTCCGCGACACCCACGCAGAATTCCTGCTTCCTCTACCAGATGGCAATGGAAGATGGGACACCGAAATTGCGACCGCCCAAAGGGTCGCAACCAAAGAAAAATGACCCATAATTAACGGGAGCCGAGACCCAGACGCAACTACTGTTATTTTTAAGTAAACCCACCTATTCTAATTAAAAAAGGAAAAAAAAATATTTTAAAACAAAAAATGGTCACAGTCAAACAAAAATCTACATAAAAAATCAATTAGATTATGTTTTGACGGGATATCCTTTAATGGGGGGAGACTCTCCCAACAAATGAGGAGCATCATCACCAACCTTCCGTGCGCGCATGAAAGAAGTGCGAAGCTTTTAATGAACGAGCAGAAAGGGGACGATCCAGCCACTACTCAAGCATATATTCATTTATGAAACTTTCAATAATGTTATCTAATCTGTTTATATAAAACAGAATTATGGTGCATCAGAAACTGGGAATTATTTATTGCACCATGCTGTAAAATATTAATTATATATTTTTTATTCATTGACAAAAACAGTTGGTAGAATGTTGAAAGTTAACAACTGAAATACAGGAAGATCAAAACAACTTAGTTTTCTTCTCGAACTCCTTCACTCCCTGCTTTGTTCTTTTAGAACTACTCAATATATGGAAACACCTTCAACTGCTTGACGTGAAATATTCAGACACAAGTTTGATTATTGAGGAGTCGAGGCAGGTGGTGATGTGGAGAACATACCTGCGGCGAGAGCAGGAATTCCCGGGTTTGAGTCGTAATTTTTCACCTGACCGTGGACGGTAGAAACTTCCCTCCCCGAGTAGTGAGCTAAAAGTGACACCCGACACGTAGGTACGTGAAACCCGGGTTTAAGTGCTCCCAGCATTTCTGAATGTGACCCAGGTTTACCGGAACAACTCGGGTGATTGTTGTGTACGGGCTCGCAGTAATCGAGGCAGGTGGTGCAGTGGACAGCGCTCCTGCGGCGAGAGCAGTTATTTCGGGTTTGAGTGCCGGTTCTTCGTAATTTTCACCTGGCTGTAGACGACGAAAGATTGATTAATTTCAGCACTATTCGTGGCTCGGCGATATTAGTCTCCTCCATCTGTTGCACACATTCTAATTTATTGAATGCTGTTGCTTGTTATCTTCGAAATCTAAACATTGATCTTCTATTTCCGTGGTGTAAATATCTATACACGGGGGAAAACATCTGAGGAGAGTTGAACAATCTGGAATTTTCCCCACTCAAATGATAATTTTTACCAAAAAAATTAATAGATCTAAAAAAACCATATTGCAATAACACCCAGGAAAACAAGAAATACTTTCAAAAAAGATTTGATAAATAAAATAATTATCAAAAAGATTTTGGCACCTCTTGATTAATAAGTTTTTGTTGTATCTCCAAAACGGTGCGCCGTACGGAAACTGGTTAGCAATCTGTACGCAGAATTAAGACCAAATTCAAAATTAATCAAAATTCTTGAATTCATTGTTACAAAATTTTGAATTTTAAGAAACGGAACTGGAGCGCGGTTTGTAAATAAAGTCTGCGTGAGCTGTCCAGAAATATGCTTCTATTCCCAATGTATTCAAAGTGAAATCTCAAGTTTCGTTTGGTTGCATTAATTTGTTCGCGAGTTATCGCGTGAACAAAATTCTTAACTTACACACATACACACATTCGACATTGGATATCATCTCTAAAATTTGAAAAGAGGCTCCCCTGGAGCAAATTCGTAAAGATCCGAAGAGATCTCAAAACTATTTTTTCGACAGATTACTATACTTCCTTCATACATTCTGTTTAATTAGAAAGTAAAAAGTAACCTGGTAAAAACACTAAAAATTTTAAAATGTTGTATTGTTCTTGTTTTTACTCAGTGATATTGTTTTTGCACTGAATTCTAAAAAATAAGTATTGTCTGCTAAGAAAAAGGTCGTTAATTATTTACTCATTGCCTAGTGAAAGTTGACAGAACCGATTTGGGCAATTGATATCTGTTTGATTGGAAGGCGTATGTTGAGTGTCTCGTATAAAAATTGACTGTCCCTGTCAACATTCATTCAATACGCCGTTCGTATACTATTTGCAAACGAAAGTTGCGTCTGTCAGCACAGGACACTTCCCCAAACTCTGCCGGTTCCTCGAACCCTAATGAGTTTGGCCTCTCCGGACCCAAAAAATTGACAATGGGAATTTTTCTATTTAACATGGAATTATTTCGCTTGTGCTATTTCATATTAGTTTGGAGTTATTAAGATAAGGTAAAAATAAATTAAACTATTTATAGAGCCAAAATTTCGAAAAAATTCTATTTTCTGCTTCAGGGTTGCAAATCCTATATTAAACGTTCATCGGACTGCCACCGCCGCACCACACATACTTATTGCATTCTTACCACTGTCATCATACTTTGCCACACTCGCTTACAACGTTCTACTAACCTAGCCAATTGTCAACAATTGTCCGATGAATGATTAATATATGATATACTGCCCTGATGCAGAAATTTTGGCTCTATAAATAGTTTAATAAATTTTTTAAACTTTATCTCAATAACTCCAAACTAATATGGAAAACGAGGTCAATAACAAAGAATTTAATACTATTTCAATTTATGTACAATTTCCCAAATTCGGACAATTTTATCGTTCCATGGTGTGTGTTGTGGAGACGTTTCTCTGTGGACATAATCCAAGTCATGCACGACCCTTTTGAACATATCCCACATGGTGTGTTGGAGTGCGAAGTCTCTCTGCTGAAAGTGGATGTGTGAAGGAGATGAGAGAGCTGCACACGTACTACTACGTCTGTCTGCCTGCCTACCTCCCCCTCCCCCCACCCTCCGGGTGCCGTTTGTTTGCACGTGTTGCATAATCCTCGTCACTGAGCGCGCGCACGTTCCCTCGCTGTTCAGACCTCACTTGTGAGGAGGATTCTGAAGATAATTTTGGACGTTGCTTCCGTTATTAATTACTTCCATTACTCACCCAAATCTTTCGTTGCTGAAACGATACTTCTTGAACAGCGTAAAGTGAAATTTAACCAACTAATGGTGTGACATATATCTTCATATTCTCTCGTTTACGTTTTATTTTTTACTTTCGTGCAGAAATTTCCAAACTGTTCAACATTTTTTATCATTATTACAAATCTATCTGTATTACGTTGTACTGACTGACGCTGAGAAATAACATGAATTATAGACAGGAACTTTGACGAGATAGAAATTTTGATGGCATTTTATTTTTTGTTGTTTTAAAAACTCGCTCAGGGATTTTTAGAAAATTTCTATTTAAAGAAGGTGAATTAGGGTAAACTAATATACTCGTATTTCTAATTTTTCTAAACATTTTTTTATGTCTACACTAAATTATAGCTGTATCAGAGCTACAAAAAGTCCTGTGCGAATGCGGTAAGTTCTGAATATTGAGTTATGGGGGTGGGGGGTGAAATTCAAATCTGGTCTCCGTTCCTTCGTGTTAGCGCTGACGAAATGCGCTAACGATAAGCGCTGACGAAAATCACTCGCGAAAAGCAACTGGTGAGAAGCGCTAGCGAAGTCTCATTTCCCGAATCGTCGTGGCGCCGGTCTCCCGATGGACCCGCCCCCGACGAGCGACCGCGCGGCCGCAGCACACGCCTTGTCCCCACCCCCACCCCCGACTGCTTGGTCTGCGGGGCGCCACTGGGCTGTGGCGGCGGCGGGGGCGGAGACCTCGAGTGGGCAGGCGTGCGCGCGCGAAGCGGCGCCACAGCAGCGGCGGCGACTGCAGCAACAGGTCCCCGTGCGGACACGTGGGTGTCACGATATTGATTCCTCTTCCTCAGACGAAGGACACCTGTGGATCGCAGAGAGCGCCTACTTCACGTGTGGGCGTCTCGAGAAATTTCGTTTTTGTTCTCCACAAGCGACGGCTCTCTTCCCAGAACGATGATCTGCGGACCTTTCCTTGTGTCTGTTTTTCTCTTCTTCAATCTAACAGATATTGTGGGTCAAGAGAAGATGCTAATCAGCTGCGTTCTGGCTTAAGTATACACAAAAGTAACATTTGAAATACAGATTTATTCGTGGTTTAATTAGTTTGTCGTTTGTAGTCTGTAACTCCTTTTTTTGACAATAAATTCATTTAATTTTTACTTTGCACTTCAATTGGTTTCTTTTATTGATCTCTGCTAATATTTTTTATTTGGTCATCCTTCCTCTCATTCAGTTAATATAGACAATCATTATTAGCTCAATTATATTTTTCTCCCGGAAAACTTCTTTCGTACAAAATATGTATTTTATCCTTTTCAATTATATTGTATACTTGCTGACATGTCTCGTAAAAACCCACAATCCTGTAAAACTACTAGCGAATTCACAAAAAAATGATTCCACGAAAAATGATTCACAACTTGATCATTTTAATTTAATTTTAATTCTTTGTAAACATTTCATGATTATATTTATTAATGTTTTCAATTATGTTTTAAGTTTTTAATGTCGCCAGATGATAATTTTATTGCTTTTTAGATCTGAACAATTTTTGTACTCTATATCTTACGATTTTTTACTCCTATTGTCTCCAGCTATCGAGAAACAATGCGAATAAAACTGTATATTTTTCTATATTTTCTTTGACACTAATTGTTGTTTCAATTAACACCAATAAAATGCATTTGCGTTATTGGTTAAATGTGTGAGTGAGCAAAGTGGAATTCGTTTCTCCATGACGCAGGAGAGATCTGCGGATTTCGAAATTCGTGGTGCGAAATAAGTTGGACGTGTGGGAGGGTGATGATACCTCGACTGTTTCCAGCTGCTGGAGACGACTGGGGTTGGAAGGTGGTCGGTTGAAATGTTAATTTCCACAGGATGGTTGTGTGTGACAGTTCAGTACACAAAGGATATAAGTTTCCCGGAAGAGTGATAAAGAGAAATTTTTTGTTACTGAATTGAAAAAGAAAAATATGTTTTTGCTGTGATAAAGTATTCTTCTGCACACGTTCAGTACACTTGTTTTTTTTAGTATTAGCGGCTACGGAATTTCTTATATTAGGCAACTATTAATGTGAATTATATAAACCAATATTTCAAATAATATTCATCGTTGCAACTGATAATTTGTGGAAATTGTAATCCATGTTAACGGTAAAAAATGAAAGTATCTTCCACAATTTTAAAATGTGAAACATAATCTCATTTTGTACATATTTCGTCCGTGTACCCTACACGTGGAGAAGATATGTGATAACTTTCGGTCAGGTGAAATGGCGACGAGCCGGGAATCGAACCCGGGACTCCTGCTTTGATCGCAGGGGTGTTAACCAAAATAATCTCATTTTGTTTCCGTAACATGGATGCAATACTTTAAAGATCTCTGTTTTGTAGCATAACTTCATTAAAGTTGTAATACCCAGGAAAGTTTTACTTTGTTCAAGTAAAACGTTACGTACTAAATGATTATTTCAGAATTGCTTATTTTGTGTAGAGATCAGATGATCATTTGACTAAGAAGACTTTCAGGAGCGGCGTGTCAATAATCAAGCCTGTGACGTCATGTTGGATAGCGAAGGCGCCAACCGTTGAGTTTACTGTTCACCTGCCAATATCTGTGCATTATTTCCATCATGAACACTGTATTCAGTAGACACAAAATCTAACAGATCAAGTAAACTAAGTGGATGGTTCATAAATCACGTCACGTGATCTTGGAGAATTTTTTACGCCCTCTGACCTCTGTGTCACGATTTAACACTATATAGTTTTGATGTGACCTTCCCCCTGCCTTCATAAAGATTGGAAAACAGTAATTAATGATGAAAATACTATAATTTGTGTACGTAAGAGGATAATAAATATCCAAGGTGTCGCACGCAGAAAATAGTGCGTGAGAGATTTTCATAATTGGAAATTTTGACTCAATTGAGACAATTTTCAACATTTGTGATAAATCAAATGTAACATCATGCTATCCAAAATACCCCCGTCCCCCTCATAAGGTCACGTAATTTATGTAGGATCTGTGGCAGATCTAGACCGTAGTCAAAAGGAGGGGAGCATTTCTGTTTGAAAATCAGATTATTACAACACAAATTCTATAAGTATTCTGTTTTAAATAAAATTCACGAACTCATCAAATATATAATCAACAATTAACAATGTTAAATAGCATCAAAATCTATTAATTGTTTAAAGTGGCAAAGTATTCCTTTATCTGTTGAGAGTTCAGGTTCAGTGTGGGGGGCTATAGCCCCCCTTAGCCGCTTCGCCTCTGTAGATCCGCCACTGCGTAGGATCCCAAAGACGTAAAAGGTAAAACAAATTCTCGTGAAATGAGTAGACTGAATAGAAAATCTCCTAATAGTCTTCCTATGAAACGAAAGATTGGCGGTGCGGGCGTCACTGTGTGTGAAACTCATGTATATTTTACATATATATATAT
>NNCF01127014.1:186802-214842 GCA_002313205.1 Laupala kohalensis
CGTCGTCATCAACCCTTTTTCCTCAACGACTAATCAAACGTGGAAGCACAGTGGTCCGACCTCGCAAACTGACATGAATCACCAATATGAAACACGACGCCGAGAATGTCATTTTGGTGCACTTTGAAGGTTTGGTGCACAGCACTCCGAGTTATTCAAATCACTTAAACGAATAATTGTTTCCTTTATTTTTATTATAACTCATTAAAAACCCAACAATGTGAATAATATTTTTTTTTAATGATTTAATTTCCATCTATCAGTTAATAAGATATTACAAATAATATCAGGAACTCGCTTGGCTCGTTGGTAATGCACGAGAGCATGTAAAATCATGGCGACCGAACGCAGTGGTTTCTTGATTTCTGCATCTCTCCTCGAAAAAAGTTTAATAGTTTTCTCAGATATCCCATGACCTATAGATAAAAATGATGGAAAAAACATTGACTACAAATCAATATAAACTTCCATCACTTTTGTGATTTGAAAGTTGGTAAGTTCTTAAAAATAAGTGTTTTTTTCTTTCATAAGACGCAATGCATTTCACCAACAATTATAATTGCAATTACTTCATTTGAATGACCGGCGAGGTATGTTTTTCAAGTTGAAATCACAATAAGTACGTATTACTCTATTTGTTTATGCCGATTTAATATATTTTAGTGATTTAATTCTTTCTAGACTAGAACTACCTTAAGGTATTATATCCGTGTTGACTGGGGTCGTTGGCAACTATTCACGAAAATTGGAAATATTCACCGAAAGAGTTCTAATTAATTAATAATTAATTCCACTGATTTTTACTATTGGACAAGAACAATTAATTCTTGATTTGGAAACTTGATAATAAATTTCAATTGTTTGTCTCTCTCTTTCACAAGGGTCGCACCGTCTTCAGTCCTGTGAGACAGCTGTCATTTCCGTTAGTACAGTATTTTCCGCAGTTTTTCGGTGAATTATTCTCGTCAATGCCCGTAAGGTATGAAAATCGTAACATAGTGTTTCTTTTTTGCGTGTACTATGTTCTGGTAGGTTTTTTTCCCAATGATAAACTGGTACTTTTTTTTACGATATCAAAAAGAAAAATGAGCGCGCGAAGAAAAGCACTGTTTTTGGATGGTAGAGAAATGTTTGAAAAATTAGAATTAAAGCTCTTGGCAAAGGTACCAAAGTGTGAAGTACTGTCTGTACATGAAAAAGGGGCTATTTTTAGCAACTTTTTCCCTGCTTTTTTTTCGTACCTTCATTCCCTTTTCTTTCTACCGCATCCATAATCCTGTTGTCCCCCCTTTTACTGTAGCTTTTCGATAATATTCTACAATGCATTATATCTCTTTCTAAGAGATATGACATGTTAATTTTATTCCATGGTTTCGAATCAATAAGAAATATTTATTTAATATTATTTAATGTCTTTTCAGTTAGCAGTGAACATGCAATTATCAACCTATATATTTCCCATAAACGCGACTACCTGACTGCAGCTAATCAACGATTGAACGAGCAAGGACTCGGATAGGGAAAAAAATTGGGATATGTTTACTTCCTATCTGATGAGTGATGATTTGATGAACTTAGTAAATCAGAATAGGATGAAAATGGTTTCTTAAATTATTAACTGAGTGAAACAGCACCTTAATTAATAAATTTATTGAAAAGAAACAGTTACGAATGCGAATGACCACTTGGTGGACAATACACTAATTTACCCTCCGGAAGCAAGCGAGGGACCATCCCATCAATTCCGATCAAGGACCCTAAGGCAGAGGCGGATTTAACTTTTCAGAACTTTATTCCTACCAATAAAAATAGTTGGGTTCGTGTTATAATATTATTAGAATAGCAACAAATTTGTGTTTAATGAAACACAAAAAGGTTATTTTAGAAGAACTTATAATTATCAAACTGTAGATTATTCGGAAATTATTTTTTTAAATCGTAACTATAAATAGTAACTCTAAATTCGATATTAATTATTACAATAGACCTAGACAAGAACATAGAGAACCTGTGTATAAAATCCTCCTCTACCCGAAGGAAAAACTGAGAAAAACTCTTTGTGCCAGGATAGGGTTACAGAAATAATGTAGGCAACCGTGCGAAGGTTCAGTACACACAGAACTAAACATACATTTATCTTAGGACCTTCACCCCTGCTTTTTTTGACATGATATTTGCACCTAAAAATGCTAACCCGGATGACGATGCAATGGAGCCAGAGGAGAGAGAGGAGAATCAGAAGCAACAGAAGCTGTTGCGTGGCGACGAGGGAGGGATCGTCTTCACGGGTCGATGAGGGAGGGTTTGTCTCCTCTGCCGCCTCACCTGCCGCTGCCGNGGGCGCTACGCGGTGCGGCGCGGCGCGGCGCGGGCAGCGGCGGCGACGTCCGGCGTCCGTCTCCATGGAGACCCCTAGACGACGAAAGTCACGTGAAGAGAGCGTTCAAAGAAGACGCAGCGGCGGCGGCCGGAGGTCGACACAAAGCGAATAGAAGCGTGGGACATGCGGGGGGGGGAAGGGAAGGAGGAAATACCACGCAGTTGGTCGTAGTGGACTGACTGCAGAACGATCGCTCTGTCGCCAGAAATCGTAAGTGGGTCTTACATCCACAATCCCGTGGATTAATTTGCAGAATGGATGAAACTAAATTAGTTTCTGCTAATGATCCATGCTATGCTATGCAAAGATGCCTTGAGGGTCTTGAAGCCTGTGCTAAGAAGATACATGGATAATAACAAAATATTAAATATTGTTGTTAAAATTCTACTACCATTAACATCCATTATGTAATATAATTAAATAAATAGTTAAAAACTTAAGACCTTTTATGGACGAATAATATTTTTATTTTTTGTTAATAAAAATATTATTCATTCATAAAAGGTCGTAAGTTTTTAACAAATTATTTAATTGTTGTTAAAATACTCGGTAAAACCTGTATCTTATGTTGTAGATTCTATTTTGCACCAACCTCAACCTACTCACATTTGCCACGCGTTTTCTCTCCCTCACTATCTGCTCGTGAAAAGTGAGATCAATTTTCATTTTTACCTCAATTTAATAGGTATTAAGCGTTCAGAGAAGTATTTCGATGACTTCGTATAGTCGTATTTCGAGTACTTGCGAATCGTCTCCTAAACGACGTAAAATAACTTTAAACAATTAAGGATTTTCAGAGCATTGGAGTTGAGTATACATCTATCTTTGTATTGTCATGTACCTCGTTGTATTCCACAGTTTATTACACGTTGATTTGTTCGAGGGATATAAATTAGTTTACGTTATTTAAATATTATGTTGCTGATAAAGTATCTTAATATGCTTTTGACGAGGTACTAATCATAATTAGGATAGGCCTACTAAGTGTGTATGTTAAAAATAGTTATTCAAATATTTTCTTATGCTTAACTATTTCGACCAACTGATTGGAAGGAAGGATGGAAGGGGTGAAAGGAGGGGTGGAGGAGGTCCAAATTCAAAATGTGCCCCGAGTTTCCTCAATCCTCTGGGTGACCCCGTTGAGTAGCACTTGTGTAACATATTTCTGTCCATATATTTATTCCGTGTACCTACATGACGAGAAAAGATATGTGATAACTATCGGTCAGATGAAAATGACGACGAGCCAGGAATTGAACGCGGGACTCCTGCATTTATCACAGGGGTGTTAACCACTACACCATCCGTTCGCCTTCCGCAACGGTACACCATTTCCATCCAGACTTCCATCCAGTATCCTCTCAAGTCTTCCGGGGTTAGTCTGGATGGAAATCTCGATTTTAGTGTTATTTAATAGTTACGAATTATCAACAATACCTAACTTGATAATAATACGTAATTTTGAAATAACTCTTTTGTGGTTTATTAAATGCAAATTTGTTGGTATTATGCTAATAATATAACAAGTAACTAAGTATTTTCATTTTTATCTAAGGAGCGTGCTGATATGTTAAATCCGCCTCTGCCTTAGGGCCCTTGATCGGAATTGATGGGATGGTCCCTTGCTTGCTTCCGGAGAGTAAATTAGCTTATTGTCCTCCACGTGGTCATACGCAGTTTGTTACTGCTTTTTTGACAATAAAGTTATTTATTTGTTTACCGAAAGTTATCACACATTTGTATGAAAGTTATGACACCCTTTTCCACAGTTGTGCACATATTCCAGAGGTTTCTGCTGTGTCCCCATGAGGACGAGTGAGGAACGCCTCTCGCCGATGTCCTCGTGAGCTGAGGATCCTTTCTCTGAATGCGGCGGGCGACGTGGCATGTCTCGGGGCAGAAGCGCCAGAGCAGCGGCGACGGTTGCTGCTCTCGGAATAGCCCTGGCAACGCGTCCTGCTCACTGGTGCCTGCCGGCGCCAAACTTCACTCGCGTTCGAACACGTCGCGCGAGAGAATTAGAGAAAAATTCGACCTACTTTCTCATAGTTGCTCCTTAATCTCATCGATTTGGTGGATTCTCTTTAATTTCTCAAGAGATGTTGCAATAGAACACTGACCTAGGTCACATGATTATCTTTATATAATACATATACGCGTCAGTGTTTTCCTGAATCAACAATTTAAATAATTAAAATAAATATTTTTAAGCTATTTTTTAACTAATAATTTTCACCATTTTGGTTCCACTAGCCTTAAGAAGTGCTGGTTGAAACTCGGGTCATTACGTAATGAACGTATTTCCGCTCAAGGTTATTACATAAATTAATATGCACTATACAAACAATCATGTTTATTCTCGTTTAGCTTTTTCACTTCAATTTTTTCCATTTTTTTAAAACTCCATCCGAATCGATTACTTGCGCAATATCATTTTCACAAAACTGTGTTTGGCTACTCCTTCTGTGTAGCTGCAAGTTGGCAACGTAGTTTCTTTTATGTTAGTTCCTACGTGTGGACAGATACGAAATGGATTCTACTGAGATTGATTTATGTTATATTTTTCGAATGAGATGAAATTATTCGTATCACTCATTTATTTAACCAGTTGTTTTGATTGAAATTGTCCTAATTACTGCTGCGAGTTAAGAGCAGTATTAATTTGCTGACTTTGGTCGTTCTTTTCATCAAGAATCGGTTTTGCAACAAGATGAAGTTGGTATAGCTTGATGAAGCCAGTATCCTCTGCTATTCGAAATGCAGCTGGTGATTCGCAAAACTATAAAGCATAATACTATGATAGTCTTGGTCTTTTTCTTGTGTACTGAAACTTGCTCTAGCAATGTTAAGCTTGGCCTTGGGTCTTGGTTCTGTAGTACATCGAGTCTTGGTCTTATGGGTCTTACTTGTCTTGGTATCGATCTTGTACAATAGAGTTTAATTTTTATTTTCTGTACATTCGGTTCTTCGATATTAAATACTGGTTATGAATGATCATAATTAAAATCCTCTTTAAACTTGTCTTTACATCAACATTTATCAATAGAAAAATACAATAGAATTTTAGATATACGTGCAATTTATTGTACAGAAATTTTAGTATAAAAATTAATTTCCTTTATTTACATAATCACTTAAAATGGAGTATCCCTGCAAAGGATTTTGAAAATATTTTTATAAATTTGAATATTTTTATAATTATTATATTAAAAAGTATCATATGAGAATTAATTATTGTCGGTAAAATGATTCTTAAGATATTGTATGTAATGAATTACGCAGTATTTCGAAGATTTGAGAATAAGTACTTGATACTGTGAGTTGATAAATATTTCCATTTTTCCGTCTCTCATTTCGTTAGTATTAGTTGGGTAAGCGACTTAAGGTGCATTGAAATCTGAATTTTGAAGTCAATGAATGACAACTTGTTGTATACAATATGTTTTCTAAAATTTTTTTGACGGTATAACTCTCGATAAAAATAAATGTTGTAGATTCAACTTCTAGTTAAAATGATGAAATATATAGTGACAACCCGAAATTGAATTTATTTATAGTGAAAATGCAGTTACAAACTGCACATGACCACGTGCTGATCAAGAAAATAAATTTACACTCCAGAAGCAAGCAAGGGACCATCCCATCGATTTCGATCTAGGGCCCTATGGCAGAGGCAAATTTAACATTTCAGCACACCATAAGAATAAAAATTGTTAGTTAGTGTTATAATATCAAGAGAAATAAAAGGAAATCTCCATTTGCGTGGTACTGTGCAAAGCAATGCGTGTGATGCGTTGGAGCTGCCTGCCTTCTGCAAGAGCTTCCTCGTCGTTGGCTATTAAAATCCGGTGTTCGTGCTTGGAGGAAGCTCATTTGCGTCACCAACCCCTCCCTCGCATTCACCCCCCACACGCTCCCTTCTTTTCCCTCACACCCGCGTGGGAGTGACAGCGAAAAAACTGTATTCTCTTTATTTATCCACGGCGGGTTGACCCGGCGAAATAGAGAGACTTTCCTTCTCGCCGATTGTAGATAAGTTTTCGTTTGTGCGAGATAAGATTCTATGCCAACTCATGTATTCTTCAAGATACGATTCCAGACATTGTTGGTTTGTGCTTTGCTTGAGCTGTAAAATTTGAAGCCTATCTTTTATCTCTTAATAGGACGAAAGTTGACAGTAAGCGATTTTAGGAAGATATCTCTACTTATGTCCTTTTATCTCTACTGAATGAATATTTAGTCACTAGTTTATCAGAGATTTTAAATAAGTCTTCTTGAGCAAGAAACTTTCAATTCTATGAGAGTGGTGGTAACCAGGGTCTCCTCCTGGAAGGTACTGTCATTGCCATGACAACGGAGACCACCAAGGAGCAGAAAAAAATATTTTGTGGTAATCAACTAATCAATAAATAGTCAACAAGTCTGATAAAGTTTTAATTTTGGTGGATCTGAAGTGATTTTGCCAGGTTAATGAACCTCATGACTACGACGCTTTCTGCAAGAGTCTTGTTTTTTTCCTCGAAATCTTGAAGACATTGTCTTGTTCTTGCGCCTTGTTCTTCCTATTTCAGTCGAGGCAAGACCAATATGCGAATCATTATATAAGACGTACATTAGGAAAGTTAAAATTAATTCTTTTTAGTTACATTGATATAGTATTATCTTGATTGTAACCAAGAACTCTAAATGTGACGTAGGCATCCCAATTGGATTGCGATGTAGTTTCGTAATCGCTTGCTCACTACGTCCGTGCTGGAGTTGGTAATTCCGATTGCCTTAATTCACAGGAGCAGCCCCTCGCACCGTAACGCTGGACCTCGGTCTGACGACCAGCGATGCTAAATTAAAGAACATATCTTTTAGTACAAAAATGCTCGCCGCTAAAAGCAATTAAAATTGTGACATAACACTGACGCCCTATGGAGAGCTACCGGCGTAATTAAATTGCTGACATTCTTTTTGAAGTCGCCGCCCCCGGTGTCATCCCCGGTACCACCCCCAGTGCCACCCCCAGCACCATCCTCGCCCTCTGTCGGTGGTTGCTGTGGGCGGGGGAGGGCCGACGTTAATGAGGTACCTTGTGGCGACCGAGCGGAGACCTACTGTTTGGAGTTGGCCCCACACTCAAATTCACTCCACTTCTTCAGACTTCACATTAAACGAAAAGTCAATTAATTATTACAGAATTACGTGGAATATTGAGGGAAAACTTTCATGGTTTTATGGATGAGAATTTTTTATTTAAACGTTCTTGCTCAACTCGTTGAATCAGAGAATGTCGTTCTCAATCTTCGACAGTCTTCCTAACGATCACCATTTTCCAGGACACTGAGTTGTGTCTGTGATCCTTGCGGAGTAAAATTTCAATTAGAAACTTAATAAACTTTTAGTAAAAACCAGTTAGAAAAAAAATTAACTTTTCCCCAATCATTCAATGTTTGTATTTGTTTATTTCGACTAATATTGTAACGATCATTTATTTACCAAAACCACATCTATGAATTCAGGGGAATCATCTATGAAATCTCGTATAATTTAGGGGATTAAATGCCTTGTGATAAATAACTGAAGAGTGAGTCTGGTTAGGAAAATGAAATAAAATTTGGATGATATGAATTATAATGGACGTGATATTATCATGGTATCTGTTACTTGATGATCGTTAAAATTAGCTAGATGATGAAAATAATATGACAATTCATCTAATGATTTTTTTTTCTTTTACAGGTAAGATTTTACATTCTTAGAAGAGAGAATATAAACGAGGATATTATTTACTTCAGCGCTCTTCGTAAGGTAAATACATTGGCACACTTGTGTTCACCAATAAGAACAGTGTTAATACAACTAATATTATTCACACCTGCTTTGCATTTATGTATAGAATTGATTTTCATCTCGAGTATCTGCCTTGGGAGAAGAAAAGGGACAAATAGACTCATGTGTTTATGTTAGGTTTAGTCCAAGAACATTCCAATGTGTGAAATGAGAGGTGGGAGGAACAAATGTTTCCCTCGAACACAAAATGCCTATGTGTAATAAAAAAACACACATACATTCCATTCACATTTCCCTGCACCCTTAAATAAAATGACGTGCGAATGTAACTTACATTCTATTAGTTCCAATTGAAAACCAAATATATGTGGTGATATCTTCACTGCTCCAGCGTATTCTAGAATCTTTTCTCGGAGATTTTGTATCACTTTCCGTGCCTTGGAGATGGAAAGATGCATCTACTTTTCCACCTAACGGCCGAAGACCTTGTCGTAGACTTACATAGACACACCGGTTTCCGTTGCGGGTTGTCCGTGATAACATGAGACGGAAGATACTGTTTGGTATCGCCCTCTCTCTGTCACATCCGCTTAGGAGAGGAAAGATTTTGTGCGCAGCAGTCAGAGAGGGAAATAGAGTACTCCACCCAAGCCGATGTGCGAGAGAGACGGGGATACCAAACTTCGTTTTCCCCTTGGGGCAAAAGGTACATCAGACCGTAGTGTGCTATTGAAGCTTATCTACATGGGGCGATAGGAGGTAGGAGGAGGGTCTATTGTTAGCTGGGTTCACCAACAATGTGACACACGTGGAGGGGTTGGTAGGAGTTGTTAGTAATAGAGTTATTGATGCTGGGAATAATGGGAGGTGGACAGAGAAAGTAGGGTTCGTTTTTCAGTAGTCTCAACTATATGAACTGGGACATTAATGTGAAAAACTACAATTTTTTTTCTGACCCCACCGGGGAATTAATCCCGGGATGACTGGGTGATGAGCAAGAACGCTAACACCTGAGCCACCGTAGGGGCATATATCATATTTAAGTCTACGCTCCTCGCTCAAAAACATGGACAATCCCGTGGTCTCGTCAAAAATATAAAACGCGCTCCTTACGAGCTGATTGAAGTGACAATGCTATTTTTTTAATTTTTTATTTGTAAGTGGGGAATGTGGCGTGCTATTGAAGCTTATCTACATGGAGCGATCGAAGATAGGAGTTCGGTGGTAGGCCATTGTTAGTAGGTGGGCCGGTTAGCTGGGTTTACCAACAACTTGGCCCACGTGGAGGTTGGTAGAAGTAGTTTGTAATAGTTAGAGTTATTGATACTAGGAGGAGCTGGATAGAGGAAGGAAGGAAGGTTTGCTTTCCAGTAGTCACAGCTAAATGAACTGGGACATTCATGTGTAAAGCTACAAATTTTCTGGCCCCATCGGGAATGAACGACAACACTAGCATCCGAGCCACGGGTGGGACTTCAATGTTAATGCACACCCGTCTCTCGGTTTGGAATATGTTTCTCTATCGCAGTGACATGTGCTCGTCCTGCCAAGGACGAGGACAGAGCACCTATTCGCGCACTTTGAGCTCAAGCTGCACGCTCTTCGCGGACCCTTTCGCAGTTTGGGTTATTGGAAAGTCTCACGGTCATCTCGAGCTCTGTCCTTCACTTACCCTTCGCACACCCATCACCGACGGTGGGGGTGGACCTCTGCGGAGGAGGGGACGACAAAGGAACATTTATGGTATTATATCCGTCAGACTAAAGTACTCCCAAAAATGTTTCAAATGATAATTTGAACCATTCCCTATCCACTAGCGATGAAGTTTCATACTCTTGCGGTGCAAATTTTTAAATTATTTTACTTTAAATTAGTATTAACATATATGGAGAACTATCGCAGGATTAGGTTTTTTTGACATTCTGGCAAAAGCATCGGCTTGATATAGCGGGAAGAAACTACAAAATCATATCAAATGAAAATAGGAACACAATGACG
Source organism: Laupala kohalensis (assembly GCA_002313205.1). Lineage (NCBI taxonomy): Eukaryota > Metazoa > Arthropoda > Insecta > Orthoptera > Trigonidiidae > Laupala > Laupala kohalensis. Next base: position 196,959 of record NNCF01127014.1, read on the forward strand.
TTAAGATTATCGTACTTTACGGGGCATTTACAAGAATAATTACTGTGGAAAACTGTGTACACCAAATACTGTGAAAAATACCGTTTTGACGGAAGTGGCAGCCGCATAATGTGACTGAGGACACTGCATCTCTTTTCAAAGAAAAGTCAAACGACAATCTAATTTTTTTATCAAGTTAAAAAAATTGTCCTCTTCGAATAGTAAAAGTCAGTAGAACGAATTATTAATTTCTTAGAATTCCTTTATCTCGGAATACTACCATTGGCTCCACGACATTCACGTGGTGTTTGCTTTCGCTGCGAGAACAGTAAGTACTATCTAATTACGGTCTTGTTTCATGCACATAATCTTGACTTATTTTACGCTTCCACTGCGGAAGAATATTAAAAAAGGAAGATCCATCGATGTTGCTCATAACATTTCACAGACCATGTTTTTCAAATACTATAAATCGAGTAAAGTAATATTTTTTCAAGCGGAATAAGTTTTTGACCCCCAAATTCTGAAAAGTGCCGATTTTTGCGTTCGCCGACCCTATCCGAATAGAATTGGAGCGCATTAGTCAGCGGTGCGAGACGTCGCCAGGGACAATGCAACGTGAGATTTCGGTCGATTCTTCCCCGATTGTGAGGGTTGTGGGTTCCGTGCAGCTGGTCACCCTCGCTGTCCTCCGTGGACCACGAGGTGGAAGGAGGTGGGAAAAAGGGGTGTTAGGTAAATCTGTGGACGGACGCCCGCCCGCTTCTTCGACCTCTGCAACCACTCTGTTCTTTTCGCGAGGGTCCTATGGCAGAAGGGGTTCTCACGAGCGGCGTTTTTGCGAACCCAACCCCCACCCCCTCCACATCCCTCCCTTTCGGAGGAGAGCGTCAGCTGCCCGTGAGAAGCGCTGTGGGAACGGACGCGGGGGTGGACAAATAACCGAGGCGTTGCAGATGGTCGCTGGTCGTGCTGTGTCTGCTCTGGATGTTGTTGTTGAGAGCTTATAATACGTGGAGAACGGGTTGTTAGATACGGGCTCTGGTTTCGGAGCGATATATGCGAGAGGCTGCGTTTGGCTTGCGAAAGCGATGCAGATTCAGACGCGGAATGGTTGCGTGGGCGATACTATTGTTCGCGCCGTTTCGGAAACATGCGTAGAAAAATGAATGGAATAGTAGCAACAAAAAGTTAAGAATTCTTCACACATCCTCCAAGCACTCTTGACAAAGAATTTCAATATGAGTAGTACTGAATTAGCCCCGATGATGATATTATGTGTGTATCGAAACGTTGTCAAGTTCGAAGAGAATTTTAGTTTTTTAATTGTGACCTCATCTCAAGAACTTACATTTAAATTAACAAGAGGTCAAGAACGTGCGATTTTAGTTAAGAATATACTTGATTGCTCGGTATAATGGTCTCAGAATTTAAAACTACTTCGTTGAAATTTTCTTATTTCGGTAACCTTTAAATTAAGGTAACTGACGAAAGTTTGTTTGATTTTGTATGGTATAATAAAGGGCACGATATTGACATATTTAGTAATTTATATTTTCATCAAGTATTTTAATGTGTGTTTTACGAAGTACTGTATATGATAGGTGTAATGGATGTTAATGCTAAAAACGAATTGAAATATTTGTATACCTTTAAATAGTATGTAGGTATTCTGATGTGGGGAAGGCTTTGAGGATTCAGAAAAGAGACAATGGGGCCCAAATTCAAAAGCTGACACAGAGCCCTTAAATCCTGTCTACGGCCCTGTACAGACGTATTAACTATCAAATTCTGTATTAACTATCAAATTAGTAGAGAAGTGGGTGTTTAGGAGCGATGTAACATGGATTGTACAGGTTTCGGATGACTTTCGTACTCAGTAACAAGAGGAAATGCATAGAGGTTATTAAGGTGGGCTCCAAGTTAGTCAGATCACTGAAATGTATAATTGTTTTCCTTATTTTTAATATAATTGTTTTTAAACACAACAATACGAATAATAATGAAGAATAAACATTATTATTGACAGAAACTAAATCTAGTACAAACAATATTCAGGATCTCGTTTGAAATTGCAAGAGAGCATGAAAAAGCATGGCAGACGAGTGCAACGCTTTCGTGATTTATGCATCTCATGTCGGAAAAAGTGAAATGACACTTTGTAATGTCCGGTGATACAGATAAAAGTGATGTAAAAATAATACGAAAAATTTGCTACAAATTAAACTTCCATCATTTTCGTGATTTAAAAGTTTGTCTTTTTTACATAAGTGTTTCCTCCATAAGATGCAATGTACTACAACATAATTATAATTGAAATTATTTCGTTTAAATGACCGGTGATGTTATGTTGTTTTTGAACTTTAAATTACTATAAGTACACATTGGCTTCCGCGGCCAGAGTCGGTATAAACTTGTTTGAACGGGACAAACCGCGCCTTAGTAGATAAAACTACCAACGTTTCGGCCATCATACCTGGTTGGCAGAGTACGACGGGTACTTAGGTCTGTACGACTTTGACATTGCCCTGTAGAAGACTACAGCATGATGACCGTAACGTTGGTAGTTTCATCTACTAAGACACGGTTTGTCCCGTACAAACAAGAAAATATAATAAGTATATATTACTCTATGCCGATTTCAGATATTTTAGTGATTTAATTCTGCCTACGCTCGTACTACCTTAAGGAAGTCTCTCCTTGCTGAGTAGAAAGGGTTACGCATGCAGTGCAATGAGCGGGTTGGAGGGGGGGGGGAGTGAAACAGCTGCGAGATTAACTCTGACGAGTGACGACGACCGTGACGTCATCAATGGCCATCACAATACTTCATCGAAGCCAACACGCCTTCCAAGAAGGGAGGGCGAATAGTCCTTTGAACCGAGGATGTTTTCCGTTACATCATTGTGCTGACAAGATCAGAATAGATAGGCAGGGAATACAGATCTGCAGGCCTTTTCAGTCTCTTATGAATCGATTACGATTGTATTGAATTTACGTGTTAAATGAGCGATTAACGGTAGTTCAAATTATCTCTGCATAATCGTTCGCAGTTTCGAATGTCAAGAGATTCATCATGTGGTCAGGTGAAATCATATAATTGGCCAGTCATTTAATGTACAAAACCCGGTCTACGCGAGGAAGTTAGGAGAATATGAAGAAAAAAAAGGAGAAAAAAAACAATTCACAACTAAAAAAAAACCCACACATTTTTTGTTTTTGGTTCATTATATGAAAACTGTTCACTATGCAAAGAAAATATTTATTTGTAAAAATAAACGAGACAAAATTTCCTTCATTAACTTGCACTCTTTCTGTTTTTTTCTCAGTTGAATTACAGGTCCGAGAGAAAACTGAATCTATACTCCAGAATTTTCGAAATTTTTGCTGAACGTTGAGGAAAACATCTGAAACTTTGCTCCTTTATGTATTTTAAGATGATGATTACGCTTCGAAAAATTTCTGGAAGTATGAAAAAACATCGAAGAACCACAAAAAAATCACGTTTTGCAATCACGTCTCTGCGTATTGTTTGAAACACATATATTTTTTTTAAATTCTTATTACACCAAGACTTAAGACAAAATGTTCTGTAATCTAATCCTTTGCATGTTTTTGTCGGGAGAATAGTCTACCAGGCACAACATGTTGAATTTGCAACTTCTGCTGGATATAAACTCGACGCACTGTAACGGGCAAATTATTCGTCGGACAGAAAAAGAGTAGGAAGTAATTTGTCGGAAATTTTTGCTGCATCCTTTTTGTAAAGAAACATTTTCGTCGAAAACTGCATTTTTATCACGTTATATGTAAAAATTAGTGATAAAATTTCAACATGGGATGAGATGAATTGTGTAACGGAAGAGTATAGTCTGACCAGAAATTGGACGCTTAGCTAGGAGGATTGCAGCTAAAAACGGGGTACGGACTAAGTACCGCAAATAATTCCGAAGATGTATACCTCATGTACTTTTGGCTGAAGTAGCGTCAGGCGCTACGCTGACACCTTGCTGAAGGCCTTGTAACTGACCTTGGGCGGTTTCGAGCTACTGTGCCATTGAGACAGGATTACTTTTAATATTTTCCTTTCTAACACTTGTCAGCGCAACTCTTCTGATTTTCAGCGCTCTTTCATTCACTGTGGCTACCCGAAAAGATTTTCTGTTTAATGGCTCCCAATAGTGTCTCATCCCGAAACTCCTTAAATACGTTTAAAATTTTATGATCGGTTTGGGAAACCACTTATTGAAGAGTAAATCAGAGATAAATGCTGGATGTACGTACTTTATGTATAGAAGTACAGAATACAAGAGTTTTAGATGAACTCACGAACAAAATATGAGAATTCTTGAAATTCTTCTTCGAATTTTCATTATTCAATTTCTTTCGAGTTCTGGAATATATGTTTCTGCTTTACATTTCCATTCGTAGAAATATTTATGAGAATATGTTTTTCCCGACCATAATGTAAAAGTTTCGTCATCAGACTAGGTACGGATTTTCGAAAAGAAAAACAGGGTTTGGAAAAAAAAAGATCACAGAATTTTCAGATATTTTACTACTATTAACGTCCATTACGTAATCTATTTAAGTAAATAGTAAGTTTAAAACTTACGACCTCTTTTTTGACGAATAATATTTTTCTTTTTCGTTAAGAACTCACGACGTTTCGTCGTGGATTTACGCCGTCGTCAGGTGATCAAGTAATAAAAAAATATAATAATAATCATAACTGTTGTTAACCAAAAATAAAAATATTATTCGTCCATAAAAGGTCGTAAGTTTTAAACTATTTTTTTCAGATATTCTTTTACTTGCTAAGAGGTAGGGTTCATTCTGTTAATGACACTTACTCGAGTATTTTTAAACCAGAATGGGAGTATCCTTATTGTAACGATCAAGTCCGCATTGAATCTCGTAGCGAACTAGTGCTTCGCCATCAACATATCCCAGTCCGTGCTCGAGCATTGTAACAGTGATCCAAATGTACTCTTCCGCAAATGGAACGATGTGCAAACAACGTGTAATTATTTCTTCGCTACAGTCACAAGTATTCGTGCTCAGGACTGGCATGCTTGCTCACCACCCAGTCATTCCGGGTTCAATTCCCGGCGGGACCAGAATTTTTTTTATAGATTTTCTATTCAATGTCCCAGTTTAAATAGCTGTGACTACTGACAAGCGAACCTCTTTCTTCTATCCACCTCCTACTACTCCTAGTATCAATAACTCATAACTATTACTAACTACTCCTAGTAACACATCCACGTGGACCCATTACCATAGTCCCTACCACCTACATCCTTATCGCCCCACGTAGACAAGCTTCAATAGCATGCTACATTTCCCATGTACAAATACTGTGATGAGAAAAAGTAGTCGTGGCGATCACGTCGAATTGAAGGGACATCTTGAAGGAGGAGGAGGTGCGCCGGCGGCGCCTGTTCGCTCTTCGGCACCGCGTCGCGCGAGTGTTGCTCTCTCTCTCTCTCGTGGATGGTGGCTGTCCCGACTCCGCGGGCGACGGAAGGTCGGCCGGTTTCCGCGCAGTCGCTGCCGCCTGTGAAGCCGCGGCGTGGGCGCCCCACCTGCTGCTGGAGCCAGGCGCCGCGCCGCCGCCGCCGCCGCCGCCGCCACCGCCACCACAGTGGGTCGCAATGTGTCGCTTCGGAGGACAATTCATTTTTCCTACTTTTGGCAGTTACTTAACCTTTTCTGTGGATTTGAATCAAAATAAAATAGTACATCTTATAAAGACAACGTGAAATCGTAAACAGAAGTAAATTATAATAAATAGTTAAAATACTTACGACCTTTATCTTCGACAAATAATAATTTTAATTTTTTATTAAGAACTCACTACGTTTCGATGTGGATTTACGCCGTCTTCATGTGATCAAATAATTTATTTAATTACATTACATAATGGACGTTAATAGTAGTAGAAGTAAATTGTATCAATTACTACAAAAATGAAAAGACAATTATTGTTCACCATTTAAATCTATGATATGAAGATAAATCATGATTTTATGAAAATAAAGAAGTCAAAAAATATCCGTTCATGGTTTCACTATTTGCTCCAAGTACTATTCTATGTTACAGATAATATAGATGTTTTCGCATTCACTGAATAATTCACCTAAAACCAATTCATATATTTGTTAATTTGGAGTAACGCTCTTACATGTTAGGAGGTCCGAGGCGGAAGAGAATAGAATGTAACAAACACATTAAAATCACATATGCTACATTGCATGGTGTTAAAGATAACTTAAAATAAATTGAAGCTAAAATTTGAGTTACATTTAAGAAGAAACTTATCTTTACTCATTTTACTGTTACTGTAACATTAGTCTTCTCGTACATCGTACATTTAATTTCAAATTTATGTCTTTGTAATATTTTTGGTGACTTATTTGGAGGCTACTTTCTTTCATTGTAGTATATGTAAATGGGAAATGTAGCGTGCTATTGAAGCTTATCTACATGGAGCGATAGGAGTTGTGTGGTAGGTCATTGTTAGTAGGTGGACCGGTGAGCTGGGTTTACCAACAACTTGACCCACGTGGAGGGGTTAGTAGAAGTAGTTAGTAATAGTTCGAGTTATTGATAGTAGGAGGAGCTGGATAGAGGAAGGAAGGTTTGCTTTTTAGTAGTCACAGCTGTATGAACTGGGACAATAATGTGAAACGCTACAAATTTTCTGGCCCCATCGGGAATCAAACCCGGGATGTACTTGAAGATGAGCGATAACACTACCACCTGCGCCACCGCTGGAGGCCACTTACACGATGAGACCCGGGGCGGACCGTCCCCGCCAAGGTACGCTACTGATTACATAAACTATCAGGACGGAAGATATATTTCTGCTGGAATGAGAAATTGGAAATTCAATTGATTTAGATACAGTACTTTCGCGTGTATGTTGAAAATAAAATAGGCTGCAGTGAGATGCGATTAATTAAGATGCAGTTAGTGGTGCTGAAAGAGGGAATGATTATCTCTCTGTTAAAATAAGAGAGATTCCTGCTGTTACTTTCTGCCTTTTCCAGACCATTCCACAATTGCTGGTATGTGTGACTCGGATACGTGTGACGCAGGTAATTACTTAATTGCTGCATCTCTCACGAACATAAGTAAATTACGTTAAAGTAAACATAGTAATACACGGCAGTTCGGGTCATGTTTTGGTGCAATTAACCTCTCTGTGATAGTACTTTTTTTCGTTCATAGATAATACTTATCTTTTCTCCACTTGAATGAAGTTTCATTCCGAACGTGTGAAATACTCACGTACAATTTTTTGTTGTTGGAAATTTAGTGATTCCTTTTAATCGTATCTGAGACAAAAGAGATGACGCAATGTTGACGAACCCAGTTACATCATAACAAACAGTGCGCTCGGAGTGCAGTTTTAAGTACAGGTCTTTGTGTGTTGACATACGTGATTAAATGTTCTTCATTTGTAACCGAGCAGAGATGACAGTATCCTGGATTCAAGAACTACGACTATCAGGTCGTTTTTAGTCGTGTGCTTCTATAATTGAAAAAAAAGAGAGATGTGGAATGTTTATTTTTATCGTGATCGACATTCTCAGGAAGAAAATATTGCAGGTTAATCGGATAGACAGGTGTTTTCATTCGAGAAGACTTATGTTGTACCAAAAAAAAAAAAAAAGAATTCGGTATGAAATGAGCAATGTCTTTACTTGAAGTGGATTTCGTTTGATACTTTCTTTCATGGAGATCATATTAATTCCAGTTACGTAGGACGACTGCCGTTTTCGAAGTATTTCCACAGTTTTTGTTGAGTTATTCTTTTGAATACGTCGTTAGGTATTAATATCTTAATGTTATTGCATTGTTATTTACATTTGCTGTGTTTTAGTACGTGTTTTTTACTATGTGAAGTCGATACTTGTGTGAGGATATAAAAAACACAAGACAGCGAAAATTACGCCATATAAGCCCGTAGTAATTTAAAATCAGATAATTCAGACTTTTGCGCCGTGAGGGTTAAAAATTCATCGCTACTGGATAGGGAATGGTTCAATCTATCATTTGAAACATTTTGGAGGGTTATTAAACCTAGTCGCTCAGACGTATATAATACCTTAATGAGAGCATTGGAAATGTGAGATTACCCTTGAAATTTTAATGAGCTCTATTCCCATGTCGCTCAAGTTGAAAGCCTCTGCATTAGCAACATTTGGCCTCGCACGCAGTCGCAGCATCCCTGAGTTCTGTTTCTGTTCCTTGGCATCTGCGGTTGTCCCTCAGACAGAGAGGACTGAGGCGTACAGTAGCGAGTCTTTATCCGCGATTCAGGCGACCGACGACGCTTCGGACGCGCTGCTTGTCCAACGGTGGGAGGGAGGGAGGGAGCCACCCTTTCACTTTTCCCTCCTCCACGTGAAAGGAAAGTAGGGTCTGAAGGAGGGGGGGAGTGGGGGTGTGGTCCGTTATTGTGAAGGGTTCAGACGCTGGCCGCTGTGTGTCGGACGAACGGACGGCCACAATGGGCGTGGGTGGATCCCCCTCTACTCCTCGTACTCCAAGGAATGCCTAAAGCAAGGCACAGACGAAGATCACTTCCATCCGAATCCAGCAAAGATTTCAGGACCTTTTTCTTTTTTGAAAAAAAAAAAAAAAAAAAAGTATTTATTCAGTTATAACCGAGAAAGTAAGGTGGAAACGAAAGCTAATACCCAGATAAAAAGGCGCAAACAAGACACTGCTAAATTTCGATAGTTTGGCATACACGTTACGTTGATGGCACTAACCGCGTAACGTACAGGGAAAGAACTAATGTAATCGATGCATTTTGCACAACGTACCTTCCACCCAGATCATACTAAAAATTGTAATTCTATTATTTCTATGCAAACTTATAAGTACTCACGGTGTCGCGACAAAATCTGAAGGCCCCAAAATCCAGTAGCGACAAAACCCGGAAAGTCAGGTAGAAGACCCATCTGGCTAATTACGAGTGAGGAGGGGGAGAGGTGAAGTAATTCGTGTTACCCGGCTGTTATATCCATTTCCTATTCAGATGTTCCAGTACAAATTCCTAAAAAATAACCATTAATCTCACGTATCTAAGTGACGTATTGTTTTTCTCGTCTAAGACACACGAGTAAAATAAAACTCGAATCACATTTCTACGATGCCTGGTTACTGAGATAATCGACAAGTTAAGTACTGGTACTATCTTGTGTGCTCCCGACAATGTTAACTCTTCATTCGTGCTTCACACGTTTTATTAGCTTATAAGAAAACATTAAACAGATAGTATTGTTATTATTATTAAATATTAATAATAAGATTCAAGAAAATTTTCCATCAAAAGTCTTAATACTGAAGTTTTTTCCGACAGTATTTCAGTAGAAAAAATTAATATAAAAATTAATAAATTTCTGTCCACTCTTAATTATAACCGAAAGTAATATAACTCCACAGCGTAGCGGGCAGTACATGTGTAATTCATTAACTACTTTAACATTCAGAATACTCGCAATTACTTTCCGAAAGTTTTTCTCCCGATACAAAAATAATGAGTCTGCTATTGTTATCCCGGTAAGAAAAAATGATTCTACTATTAATATTAAAGTATTAAGTATAGGAAAGCTTGAGTGTACGTGTTAAGAAGTTTGATTGAAATTAAAATAAGAAAGTTATTAAAAAAATTTAATTTCTTATATCATAAAACAATAGCTAGACTTGTCTCTTTCCCTTATAAATATTTTATTATCAATCACTAACTACAAGAAAGTGAAGAAGTACAATTGATACTGGTGAAACAATGATCTTAATAATAATAATAATAATAATTATTATTATTATTATTATTATTATAAAAAAATTTTATTTCGTGGTTAGGCTCAAGCCATCAGGCGCCTGCTCTTCCGCCTTACCATCGTCAAGAAAAACATAATAATACATGATAATAAAACATAAATAACAATACATACATTAATATATTCATAAACATAAATTATACCACGAAGAGGGAGGACAAGAAAATTACTCTGTGAAAGCCACAATTGTCCAGGTAAAATTAGCAATTAGAAAGTAGCGACTATTACAATAGAAAAATGTTCAAATACGTAATTGAAATTAAATAAAAAACGCTCGACTTACGATTAGTTTTTAGTATTAAAATTACAACTTTTTTTGGACGAACAGTTTTTTATATTTTGTGATAAAAGCCCACAAAGTTTCGACTTTCATTTAAAGTCGAAACGTTGTGAATTTTTATTACAAAATATAAAAAACTGTTCGTCCATAAAAGATCGTAAGTCTTGCATTTTATTTCATTAGATTATATAATGGACGTTAATTGCAGTATTACATTAATGAAATTCCCACGATTTACCACGTAACCAATTTATTTATTCCAAAACATATTTTCGAGGAAAATATATCAATAAATCGGTTGCTACGGCAAAACGTGGAAATTTCATAAATGTGATAACAAATGGTATCACCACGTCACCTTGTTCATTTTTAAATTTTCAAACTCAAGTGGTTCAAACCATCTCGTTCATCTCGAGCAGAATTTGGATGTAAGTTATTATGAGAATTGGTTAGTAATGACGATGCGCGCAACGTCACGCCCAATACGTGATGAATATCTTTGTGAGGAGATTTGATGACATGTTCTACGTCATTGGAGGTCTAGTGGGGTGAGGGGTTATCTCACGAGCGCAACAGCGAAACAGCGGACCACGAGATGAACACGAAATGATTCAACATTTAACCCAAAGAGAGTGTGTGTGTACAGTCTCAAACACAACAGAAGGGCGAAAGATGCTTAATACGTAGTTCCGACAGATGTTTAGTCAAATCATTCAAAAGTGTTTTCTGTCTATATTTAAATTACTTTCCATGCTAGTTTTTTAGTAATAGTAATTAAATTCCGTAAAATGTCGGAGGATGACTGGATGGTTACCTTCCTCACTCTGTCACCACTTCCAAGATCCGTATTTATTTATTTATTATAAGAAAATATTTTCATAAATTGTAACGTATGACGGGGTAATCCGAACACTATTTTTATTTTTTCTCACTGGACATGCCACATCTAAAATTAATTCTGGCAGCAAAGCTTTATAATACTAAGTTATGCCTCACACCGTTTGATGAAAAATTTCATGTAAAGTTTCGTATAACTCGCGGCCTCCGTACAAATAGGTTCGGCGGGTTCGCAGCGCTGAAATACTTTGTTGAATATTATAACGCCATCACTATTTCTTCGTTGAATAACATATACATGTCATTTTACGTAATTGTTTAACAATAAATCTTCCGAAGTAGATCAAAGAGTTTTTTTACACATTTCTCGCTTTTTAGCGATCCACTGCTAATTTGCAGGTGAGAAGGCGTAGCACGGTATGTTTTAAAATAAGTTGTTTCTGTACGTTAGCGACGGGCGCAAAATTAGTACGACACTCTGTCGCTACTGACGTCAGACGTGTTCTCACGTATTGGAAGCTCAGTTGAGCATACAATGTATGAGGGGGAGAGAGGGGGTCGTCGACGCCACTCGGACGACTCGTGCACAGAGATGTTGCTAACCGAAATTCTCTCAAAGTGACGGAGTGGCTAAACACTACAGCCAATGTCCAGAATTAAGAGCGTTTATTTTTTATGTTTGTAACTTTTTGTACTGTTCTTGTTAGATGCAGTAGATCTAAAATTTATTAACGTGACTCACGTGAACAATCCATCTCCCAGTTTATCGAATTCGTCTCGAACTCTTCCTGTCCCCTATATTGGGTGAACGCGGAGTTGACATTTTTTTTTGTAACAATTAAAGTGTGTCTGTGGAAGTTACAGATTTTTTTCTTAGAAAAATAATATGTAAAGAACTTTCCTTGGATCATTCTACTGCAATTAACGTCCATTATATAATCGAATTAAATAAATAGTGAAAGACTTACTACCTTTCGTGGATGAATAATATATATTTTGTTAAGAACTCGCACCGTTTCTACTTCGTTTTAAGCCGTCAGGTAATAAAATATAACTAATTATAACAAGAAATGCAACAACAAATGTTTATATTAAACAAATCATGACATAAACACAAAATATGTTGACAAAAAATAGAAAATACACAAGCAAGTTATACTATTGTATATACCAGATAGCTTTTCAGTGTCAGTACGTAAATTCGAACTCCCGTGTGTATTCTTTTATAAATATCATTTCTGATATACAACGTTTGTAATAATTAACTTCTTTGTCCAAAATTAATGTATTTTCCCAATCCACCCAGTGATCATTATTCATGCAGTGTGAGGTTACTACACTTTGTTCAAGTTATTTTAAATTTCGTTCGTGCTCCTGGATTCTAATTGATTCCTTGGATCAGCCCAGAGTTCGAAAGAAGGTTGTAGATTATAATACAACATAGCACACACAAACATACATACACAATTGTACCTGAAATATACAATACAATAGAATGGGAAAACCATCGGAACCAACATGTGTGTTTTCCTTTCACAAGGAACTGGCAGTTATGCTCCCGTAACAATTTTTGACAACAGGCTTTGTTCCTATATTTTGGTGTACTTTTGCTTGAATCTGATATTTTTGTTGCAGTCAGATACGCGAACACAAACTCAAATGTGGACATAAGTAATAATATATTTTTTTATTATTGTTATTTATTTTCTCCAGTATACATGACTGACCGAAATAAATAGTTCCATGAATTAAAAACTTCCCTGTCGTAATATTAATTCTTATTCTTTTTAATAATACAATTATAAATAACTATGAATTAATAATGGCTGATTACTGTTTGTATTCTTATCTTAGGAGTTTGATGTAATGTTAAATCCGCTATTACCTTAGGGCTCTTGATCGGAATTGATGGGAAGGTTCCTTGCTCGCTTCAGGAGAATAAATTAATTGTTCTCCACATAGTGATGCGGAGTATGTAATTGCTTTTTTGATAGTAAATTCATTTATTTATTTGTATTCACTATTCTTTGTTTTATTCTGTGATTAATTAAAAATTTAAGATATGTTATTAAAATTTAATAGTTTGTTTATCATATTGAGAATGAGATTCAATGTACTCGTACAATCTAAGAAATGAAATGTCTGATGGTTACTACTCCGTTTGTACTTGGAGGAGACGTGCTTTGCGCCTTGTTTCAACTAGACGTTTTATCTTATCTTAGAGACCGTTGCCAGTAGTACTTGGAAATAGTTCTTTCGTATCATAAGAGTGAACTCCAGAAGTCCACCCCTTAGTGAAAGAGATAATGACATTTGCTAAAATTTACATTCTGTAAATAATAAAAAGAATGGGACCATCACTTCTGTTTTGCCTCAGTTCCTGATTAGATTCCGATTACATGAAACAAGTTTCTGTATTCTATGTCTAGACATGCCATGGAAATAAAATTTACATTAGGATGGCAAGGTTTTAAATTACTGTCAGTACATTTGTGATTTTTGTTTTAGTCTTTAAAACTGTGTCAAATTCATGATTTGTGTACATTGGTCGACCATTTTCTTCATTCAATGTTCAAACTCTCTCCATTCTGTTACGTGTACTACCTCTTCGCTTTTTAGTAGCAGTAAAACACAAAGAAGGCCTGGTAGTACCACAAACCAAATCTTCAGAATTTTATATTTATTTGTAATTTTGTATTTCTGTTATGTGATTGTGAAAACTCAACTGAAGTAGTTTTAAATACTGTTCTATTCTACTGTAATATTTTTGGACTTGGAAAAAGTCCAAAAGTCGTAGTCGAAATGAATTGAGAATCGGGATTATTCGATACTGTGCTATCGAAAGTCCAGGGCATATCCCTGAAGAATACTGTGCTCGTTACAATTAGGAATTTGTATGTAGGCGTCTTTTGTACAGCGATAGGTAAAATGATGAAGAAACACTTGCTGATATCTTATTATTTATTAATTTACTGTCGCATCTACGTCTCGCCACATTACACTTTATTGACAATACACCTTATCACAATACAAATTAAATACGTTTTTTAATCAATAGTATCATCTCCGTCTTTTACTCTCCATGTCCCTTTTGCCGCCTCTGTGTCCGTCCCTATTCACGGACACGTGGGCGTGTATCTACTTTCCAGGATTCTGTCAAATTCCTTTGTTGCCCCTCCGGTGCCTAGAGGGTTAGCGTGCTCGCTCACCACCAAGTCACTCCGTGTTCAACTCCCAGGAAATTTTTGTAGCTTTAGACATTAATGTCCCTGTTCATGTACCTTTGTATACTCAAAAGCGAACCCCTCTTCCTCTATCCACCTCCTACTGCTCCTAGTATACTCTTACTATTACTAATTACTCCTACTAACCCCTCCGCGTGGGCCAAGTTGTTGGTAAACCCAGCTAACCGGCCCACCTATACTAATACCATGCTACCCTCCTACCTCCTATCGCTCCATGTAAATAAACTTCGCTGGTACGCCAATTTCCCATTTACAAATCCTACAATAAAAAATTTAAAAAATCCCTTTATGTTTTGACGTCTTTTGTCCCATGGGGAAGTGTGGGGTAGAAGCGGAGGGGATGGATGGGACGCGTTGAGGGGGCGACCGTCTGCCGTCGCCTCGCGACTCATCGCGGAAAATTCCCTCGCGCGTCACCGGTACAGCTCCCACTCGCCCCTCACCTCCCCCTCATCACCCACACCCATCACCCACACCAAGTCACATCGCCAGCACTTGCTCATGCAGTGAACGTTTTATTAGGTACCTTTACTTTACTATATTTTTTTCATTTTTTCATTCTAGTGTTTATAAATGTAGCGAGCTATTGAAGTTCATCTATATGGAGCGATACGAGGTAGGAGTTGGGTAGTAAGGGTTCTTGTTAGAAGGTGAGTTTACCGATAACTTGGCCCACGTGGGGGTATTAATAAATTTAATAAATTCATTGTCAAAAAAGCAGTTACAAACTGCGTATGACCACGTGGAGGACAATAAACTAATTTACTCTCCGGAAGCAAGCAAGGGACCATCCCATCAATTCCGATCAAGGGCCCTAAGGCAGAGGCGGATTCAAAAATTTCAGCAAAAGTTCCTAGATAAGATAAAAAGTTAGCTGCGAGTTATAATACATATATAATGTCAATATGTTTGTAATTTNTTTATTTCGTCAATGTATCTTGAAAATATTCCATATTGCTTCTCCGTCGCTATCATTTCTGATCCCATCTCAGTTATTCCGACAGCATCCTTAAGGTATTTTCCTCGTTCTGGTCCATAATCCCAAAAGACATGATCTCTCGTCTCTTTTCCTTGTCCACAATCACACTGTTCGTCACCCTCCAATTTGAATCAGTGCAAATACACGTTATAATCACCATGTTCCGTCAACATTTCCACGACACCTGGATTCGGGCTAAACCATTTTCTTCTCTTCTCTGTGAAAGTCACGTCATGCATAAACACACATAGTTGTCTTCCTTTTGGTGATCTATTCCATTCTATTTGCCATGCTTGTATTAATATCCGTGTTATCTGCCTTTCGACACATTTCACTACCTTCCCATCCAACACTATATGTCCTTTTTGTCGCATAACTCCTCTCAATACACGTTTCTGAATCAATTTCTCTACTGATAACACTCCAACTAGTACGTTCAGCGCATCTGTAGATAACGTGCCACTCTCAACCTCACTAGACACATACGCTGTATCTGCTCAAGTTTTTGCCTCTGATGTGCGTTCCGTAATTCTTTTTGCCATATTTCACATCTATAAGTAAACATCGGCACCATTGCTCCTTTATATAACGTTAGTAATCCCTTTCTTGGTATATTAAATTTGTTTAACACCACCCTTAACAAAGCATAGAAGGTTTTCTTTATTTTGTATATATTCAATATGTTTTCTGAAATTCAAATCTTTGTCCAATTTTATTCCCAAATAAGTGTGGTCCTGGACTATCCGTATTTTATTTCCCTTCAGCGTTAATATCGGTTCTCTCTTAATTGTATTCAATTTTCCAAATACCATTGCACAATTTTTTTGTCTTTATTTCTTGTTCATGTATCAGACACCATTGATTACACACTTCCAGCAATTTGTTCCCATGTTATTCTAATGCTCGTCTCCCTGTTCCCTATGCGAATACCACCACATCATCCGCGTATGCTAACAGATTGTATCCTGCTTCTCGTACTGTTCTTATCATACCATTAATAATAAGCTTCCAAAATATTGGTCCTCCACGGGAACCCTGCGGGCAGCCCTTATCCATCTCCCAAATTATTCTTTCATCCCCAATCTGTAAGTAAGACGTTCTGTTTTCGGAATAATTTGCCAAAATGGTGTAAATGTAACCATTTATGATATTGTCCTTTAGTATCTTTAACACTCCTTTCCATGTTACATTGTTAAATGCCCCTTTGATACCCATTAACAATGCCATTCCTAGGTTGTCTGTTCTCCCTTCTTCCCACATTAATAATTGTTTTTTGCATCAATTGTGGATCGTTTTTTCCTGAACCCATACTGATGATCATCCAATATTCCTGTTTCCGCTATCCATCTGGTTACTTAGGATACTAGGCTGTCTCTTANTTTTCAATTGTCTCAGCTATATGAACTGGGACATTGACGTGAAGATTTGTGACTTTCTGGCCCCGCCGGGAATTTCTTTGTCAATTGGGGCACTTTCCCGGCGATCCATCTCCGAATTGGTTGAAAATGGTTTTAAACGATCCCAAATTAAGTAAAAAGGAGCATTAGAATGATCTCAAGAGTCTCAGAAAATTTTATCCCGTAATGACTTGGTGATGAGCTAGATCGCTACCACGTGAGCCAGGAGGGGTTACTTCATCCTTGTGCGTCATTTACTGCCCATAACATGCTCTTACGCTCCCCTATGAGTAGTAATTCACGTGCGTGCGTAAAAATACCATTTATGAATTATGAGTTATCATATTTTTATGAATTTAAGAAAATATAACTCTCTTCTCATGTAGGGTGCACGGAAGAAATATATGCTTAATAAAAATCTTTGTATTCGTATTCATTTCTGAAATTGAAATAACAGGGGATGGATTTCATACGTTATATCATTTAGGGATCGTTCATAAATTATGTCACGGTCTTGCGGGGAGGGGGAGGGTTTGGCGAAACGTGACGGATCGTGATGAAGGGGGTCGGGGGTATTTTAGAAAGAGTGACATAACATTTGGTAAATCAAAAAAGTTGAAAATTGTTTCAGTTAAGAAAATTTTTTGTACAATGAAAACAAAGTCTTATAACCACCATTTTCTTTACACCATCGACCTTTATAATCACCGTATGTATGCAAATTACTGTTTTCTCGCTTGATAACACTTTTCCATTGGGGGTGGGGGTTAAAAATCCTTAAAGATCGCGTGACATAATTTATGAACGCTTAACCTTGCGAGATTATTTCTTTCTGAGAAACTCAATGTTACTCGGAGTGAAGTATAGATAGTTGAGTAAAATTAGGATATTAAAATGGGTTTAATATTCCACTCTCCCGTGTATTCGGTAAAGGATCAGAGATTAATACATATGCAAAGTTTCAATTCGTCACGCGGGTCATCATCAGGCAAAACAGGCAAAGTAAATATTAAACAATTAGGTTTTATTCGTTATTACAGATTAATATAATTAAATTCATAAAAAAATAATTAAAAAAATTAATGTTTTTTTTAAATAAATAAATTTATTGTCAAAAAACAGTACAGACTGCGTATGACCACGTGGAGGACAATAAACTAATTTACTCTCCGGAAGGAAGCAAGGGACCATCCCATCAATTCCGATCAAGGACCCTAAGGCAGAGGCGGATTCAAAAATTTCAGCAAAAGTTCCTAGATAAGATAAAAAGTTAGCTGCGAGTTATAATACATATATAATGTCAATAT
>NNCF01127014.1:215068-235940 GCA_002313205.1 Laupala kohalensis
GGCTACAGAATTAATGTACACAACCGTGCCAAAGTTGAGTACACATAAACCTAAATTAATATGAGCCATACGGCAACACAACCATGCAAGAAAACAGTTTTTGAAATTGTTATAAGTTATTTCCTATTGCATTTCAATTACTGGACTTAAACGGCTCTATCGTTCCTTTTGAATAAAATGAGCAGAAGAGGATGAAGAGAATGATCTGATAATGTCGTGTTTTTAGACGGTAGAAATTGCAAAGAATAATACGGGTGAGATTGATGTCCTTCTTACTACAATGTATACTGCAAGGAAAGTTTGTTCGACAAAGCTTAACTGTATTTGTAAAACGTATTTCATATAGCATTATTTCATAAATATGACATTTGCATCTTCATACTCTTCTTAACTTCATTGAATGAGGAGCGGGAGTCCTCTTAAATATTACATCGCTGTCAGTTAAACACTCAGATTTAGAACTACTTCTCAAGACCTGCTTCTCATTGTATTTTGGGTTTGTTTGTATGTTTAAAAACATAATTATCAGGGTTAGGAATTTTAGGTACAAATTTGTGACAAATAACGAAGAGGAAAGGTGCTCAAATTAGAAAAAAAAAAAAAAATCTTTTAGTCAACATATTTGATAATTTATCTTATTTATGATGTAAAAATAAGTACATCAAATCAATATTCTTTAGAAGAAGGAAAAAGTAGGAAGTAATTATTATAACATATCCAATAGTTCTTATTTTCTAGTAATTGTTCTTTCTGTCATTGCAGTCTGGTACCCGCGTTTACTAAAAACGATAGATTTACAATTTGCAAGTTCTCTAAATGCTGAGGCAACATTCATTCAAATTAATTGAACATTTTATATTGATTCGGAACCAAATATGAATGGAATAAAACTCGCATGTAATATCTCTTATAAATGATAAAATGCTCTCCACAAGATTATTGAAAAACTACTGTAAAAGGGGTATATTGACACGGTAGGGGGGAAAAGGGATAAAAACAATTGCTGAAAAAATCCTTTCTCCTTTAGAGATTCAATTTCGTTCTGTGGTGTCTTTCCGAAGAGCTTTAATTTTTGCTAAGAATACATTGCGCACGTAAAAATCATAATCCTGATAACTGTGCCAGAACAGCGATTAATGTAATTATTGCTCACAGTTGCGGATCGAGACCCTAATCAAGGGGGAGGGGGCTAACCGGGGGCATTTTTGTTTGACATGGTTTTTCAACACAAATTTTGTAAATATTAACTTTAAATAAAATGCATCAACAATTAAAAATGTTTTATTAACAAAGATAACATTTTTTTTGTAAAAGTTATTAATATATTATTATTAATTTTGTTAATATGTTTTATTAATAATAACATTCATTATTATAACAAAAATATATTATTCGTAACAATTATAACTGAAAACAATTATTAATCTCAACAATAATAAATAGCCCCCTTAGAACCGCCTCTCATTGCTATTATAAGAAACCGAATAGGTGCTTGATTGTGATGCTCGTATTTTCCAGTGACATTTCAATATCAATCTTCAAAATACAAGCAAGGTATTCTTCTGTTGGGGAATTTTTCTTCGCCGAAGCCAGCATCACTTAGCGGACTCGTAAGCTTCTTGCCTCTTGTGATGGCTGTCGTCATTAACCTCTTTCATTCTTCCACTCCCTTCCTTCTCTTCGCTTTCGTATCGCTCAAGTGACAGCAGCTTCCTCCTCAGGAAAAGCGGACCATCAAGTG
This sequence comes from Laupala kohalensis, assembly GCA_002313205.1. Taxonomy (NCBI): domain Eukaryota; kingdom Metazoa; phylum Arthropoda; class Insecta; order Orthoptera; family Trigonidiidae; genus Laupala; species Laupala kohalensis. The sequence goes on from NNCF01127014.1 coordinate 216,810, forward strand.
CACAGTGGGAAAGGTTGCGTGCACGCGCGCGTGCGTGCTGTCTTAATGTAGTACTAGCGTAGGAACAATTAAATCTGAAATATCTTAAATCGACAGAAATAAACAGAGCAACATGTACTCATTGTGATTTCAACTTGAAAAACATACCTCACCGGCCATTTAAATTAAATTATTACAATTATCGTTAAATCCACCTCTGCCTTAGGGCCCTTGATCGGAATTGATGGGATGGTCACTTGCTCCCGGTGAGTAAATTACCAGTAGTTTATTGTACTCCACGTCCTCATACGCACTTTGTAACTGCTTTTTTGACAATAAATTTAATTTTAAAGTTATAATTGATGGTGTAATACATTGCGCCTTGCGGATGAAACGCTTATTTTCAAAAAGAGCAACTTTTTTATCATTAAAGTTATGGAGATTTAGTTTGATTTGTAAGGGCTCTCATAACCTTGACGTTGACGAGCCCTGAAGCACCACAAAAACAACAACTTTGATTTGTAGGAAATTTTCCCTATTATTTTTGTATAATTTTTATCTATAAGTCACGGGATATTACAAAAAGATATTTAATTTTTTCCGAAGTGCTATGAATGGATCACGAAATCGTTGCGCTTGGCCGCCCTGTTTTTAAATGTGTCAAGTGGTGTCCTTAATATTGTTTATACTATACTGTTAATACTATACTGTTATATTGATGAATAGACGTCCAGATAAATGAACAATCTTCTTAAATTGCATAAAAAATCGTTAGTGAATGGTGTATGTTTGTTCGCTATGTGTCGAAGAGGGACATCCGATGTCTCCTCAATCTGTTAATTAGCTCAGAATCACATTGTACCATCATCCAGGATTTCATTTTGGGAGGGGCCCATTTGGGAGGATACCGAAAACCAGGTGTGTGCTTTACCAAAGGCGCGGGCAGAGAACGATTATACTGCGGAAACACCAAAAAGTTTTAGTTCTCAATGGAACACTCCTCGGGTCAATATATCGATATCAACAATTTTCCCAATCATTCGTGAATCGTACAATGTTATTATTGCACATTCTAAAGGAACACCAATAAACTATTATTGGTCATTAATTTATTGTACTAATAAAGTTCCATTATTCCAATTACCAATTTTGTTTTTACAATTTTCACTTTTTCGATTATCTTTTTATGGTAAATTTTATCTAGGTAATTTTTTATCAGATGAAAGGTTTGGAACAGGAAAAAGCAAGGATAAATTGTATGTTGGAAACAGTGAAATATCGCAATCCTATGCTGATGTTCTCTTGTATGAGTAGGAAACTATAAAAGCAATTGTCATAAATGTTTGTCCTCTGAGGTCGTTATTACACAGATTTTATAACTTCTTGGTGCTTTCAATAGCCATACTAAATATTTTTGAGAGGAAAAAATCCTTTCGTTATTACTAATTATATCTCGTTTTTTGGGGGTGGGAGGGCACAGGGGGCTCGTATCCCCACACCCCTTCACACGCTGATACCACCATTGTCCTCAACCGTGTTCTCCACTGGTGGAGGACGTAGCTGGTGACTAGTGCTGACGTAGAGGAGTAGAGTGGTGCTGGTGCTGCTGCTATCGAAGGAGACGAATCGCAAAGGAGGAGGCCCGGCCGCCGCCGCCGTCGCCTCAGCGGCGTGAAGCGCAGTTAAAAACCTGCTCCGAAGGTCGTTCGCGTTGCGACGGTGGCGCGTGAGTGCGAGTCGCGGTGGGAGTGGTGGGGGGGAGGGGGGCGCGATGGCACGTGACGGGTTGCGTCACCGCCGCTCCACGTCGCGCGCGGGATGAGCGAGCAAGAGAGAGAAAAAGAGACAGAGATGGTCGCGCTCGGTCGCTCTCTAGCAGAGGCTGCTTGGACTAAACGAATGAGTGTCTCGCTCGGAGCCTCGTGTTGTGGATGCGTGAGTGGGTGGAAGGGTGGACGCTGCAGATTCGTACTCGCACCGCGGAAAAGAGTATTGTCCTCGCTGCGGAAGAAAAGTAACGAGATGTAACCACTGAAGGGGATGCGCGGTATTGTAATTGCAGAATGCATGCCACTACACCCTCACAAAGGTTGCTCTAACTCGTAAAAGAGTTAACTTCGTACACTGTTCTTTCGTCCAAAGGTTAGAGATCAAACCCTCTGTCCGTTTCCGTTGGCATATCAATTACTGCCGGTTCTACGAATGGACTGATGTGGGCGTTCGCATCTAGACGTAAACTCACTAAACTCACTAAACTCACTTCTGCTAATACGATTAAAACTCCCACGTGTCTACAGCGAGAGGACCAGTCGGCAATATCCCAATACTGGCATTGGCTCCTCGACTTTCATGTGGTTTCTAGACTCGCAAGTTTTTTCGCTTCAAGCTCTGTAATGAGTAGTTCATAGGGAGACTGATGAAGAAACCCTTATATTGTCTCCAATTTTATTTATAGTTTATATTCCTGCACTATCTGCACAGAGTACCCATGTACTCTGTCAAGGATTAGTATATATTACCCAATAGATGCTAAGACCTTATGGTATAGTGAAAAAGATAATGATGTTCTCATTTTATCAATAAGTGATGCGAGAATAGTATTGTATCGTGGGGAAATCTTATCGAGATCCTCGAAATTCGAGCGATAAATCAAAGATGGCTCTATGGCCTTCAAGTGTGTCAACATTCGTTTTTTATCTTTCGCGAAGAAAGACATAACTGGAAATATGCAGCACATCCTTCTAATCGAAACAATGACTTCCATAATATTTGCACGTGGCAAAAGGTAGAAAGTATATATCCCTAAATAATAAATAATTATCTACAAGAAAGTTCGTTTTTATATTATTAATTTATATATTCCTAAATTTTTGGAAATTATTCCAGGAAGGTACTTCTTTATTCGATTAGTTTTTGTTATTCATTAGCCATTTCAAATGGTCTCTCACATCTAATTAGGCGAAATAACACAAAAATTAATAGACATTTTCTGTTTTCTATTACATTTCAAAATTAAAAAATTCTGGTTACGTACGCTGAAACATAGTGTAGTAAATGTGTTCACCCATACGCATGTAATTTAGAAAATATTTTTTAGGCTCAAGGGGGCCTAAAACTTAAAAATAATTAAAATCACATGTTTTTTGTTTTATTACAGTATTTTTTAATGTGGCGAATAAAAACGAAGCGAAATATATCATTCATATTTACACACATAAATTACATAAGTGTCCATAAATTACAAAAAATAAGTTGTTCAATTCCATTTTTACCTACTTGTACGTTTTGTTAACGTTTTTTACAATAAATTGAATATTATTATTTAATTCGTGAGGTAGAACGAAAATTTGGAAGAACATACTTCTTCCCAACTCACCTTTTAAAACAGGAATATCATAAGAGTATGTGCAGTACTGAAACAGCATCCCACCTAAAATGTGAATTTCTTTTCTTTTACTTTTTGATCTGCATCGATGCACGAGTGTATGAATGATTCAGTCGGTCAGTTACTTAGGACAACGCCCTTTGTATCCCGAGATGTTACTACTGGAAAGAAAATGTTATCAAAAAATATGATCATGTATCATTTCTTTAATTATTGTAATTATAATAATGATTTTTGACCGCTGTGTTAGCTGGGATGTTTCTGAAATGGTTTTGCGATTTACACGATTTATATTTATAATAAATTGTAGATTTATAATTTGCTGCGATTAATATACAAGAAACTAATAAACTCAGTGCATTTCCTTTAATGTTTTTTTTTCGTAAGTTATATTTCTCGAAACGAAGAAACGTAACTTCTTAGTACAGTTGGTCCATATAAGCCCCCTTCCATTCGTTTCATGTATACGTAGCTTGTGTATCGATTTCTGCGAGGGATGAGTGGAAGCTAAATCCCGTCAAGTGGGAATAGGAAGGTGGATGTGATGCTGCGTTGGTCGTTGCCGGTGTCAGGGAGAGGGGGAGACGTGTGGCTTCATCATCGTTAATCGTGTTACGGCCACTTTACGCGCTCCCAGCCACCGCCGTCGCCGCGTGGAGGCGCGTCTATCGCCTTGCGGTAGGGCAGCAACGTCAGTCGGTGTATCAGGGGTGGACAGCAGCGGTGTGTCAGCGCTTGTCATGTCTAATGGCTACAGCAACATTTCGAATTAATATTTAATCATTTTATTCAGTTTATAATAAGCATGCTATTGTTATAGTATACGCGCTATTGTTGTAGTATTTTGTGTATGTACTTCGGGAGTCGAGGCGACTTGTGCAGCGCAGCTACGGCCAAACAGGGGGTCCCGTGTTCGCGTCCCGGTCCCTCGCAATTTTTACTTGACTGTAAACTATGAAAACTTCTCTCCCCGAATAGGTATTTGGATATTATGAGTTAAAAATGCTATTGTTTTAGTACTTTTAACACTAAAAATTCAATTGAATCCAATCGTGCTTTTGAACCCTTGTGAGATTTGATGGGATGGTCCCTTGCTTTGCTTACGGAGAGTAAAATAATTCATTTTCCTTCGTGTGGTCACCCACAGTTTGAAACCGCTATTTTGACAATACATTATGTTTTTATAACGTGTTCCACTATTTTCGTTTCTTGATATTGTTTTTTAATAAACACTGATAAATACTTTTCGGTGGACTGAATTACTGATATAGTTCACAATTGTGAAAGAAAACTGTTAAGTGAAATTGGATGATAACATTTTGTTACAACGAAAACCCACGTATGTTAGAGATTTCCAATGATTCGCCCTAGATGTAAAGGTTTTCATGAATGTAATTTGATCATGATTTGTGTTGAATAAGAACTTATTATAAAAATACGTAGAAAGTTGTATTCGCAATATAACGCCTTTGCCTTTTTAATTAACAAAGTCCCCACCGCACAAAGTTCGAAGGAAGCAAAGAATCAGAACGTATTTCAATGGATTAATTCTTGTCACCTTTTTTTAACGTATGTATAGTTTTCGTATGTGCAATAAATATTTAGAAGAACTTTTGATGTTTCGCTTTGGAGACCATTTCTGATCACATCACGATGATTTCCCAGTTAAACCGATAAATCACACAACTATTTCCTCGTTGTCGATCCCCTCCTTCCTGAACAAACATTCATTTCTACTCACTACATCCCGTATTCTCCTTAATCTTTTTGCGTTACTTCGCTATTACCTCTGTAAATACACAATGCAAGGCTTACGAACTTTTGTGAACGATTAGTACATTTTTATGCAAAAAAACTCACTGCGTTTCGCCTCCGTTTAAAGTCGTCGTCAGGTGGTTCAAATTATGACAAGAAACACAACAACAGAGGAATTGATCATAAGAGGTCGTAAGTCTCGAATGATTTACTTAATTAGATTATATAATGAACGTAAATTGTAGTAGAATGATCCCTGTAATTTTTTATTTGAATTAAAAAATAATAATATGTACTTTTAGAGTATAAATTTCATTATTCAGTGGTGTGTAGTATTGAGTTAATAAACTATCTTAGGTAAGGGACCATTTACATATTACGTCACGCAGTCGAATGGGGATGGGGAGATATTGGGTTCAAAAATTGTGACGGAAGTGTGACTCGAGTCAACTCTTTGATAATTTCAGAAATAAATTGTGTTTACAAAATATCGTTACTGATTAGAGCAAAAGTTGTATAATCTTATGATCTTATGGCGTCTTATGATCTACCCTGAAATCTTCGATTTTTTTACGTCATATTGTAGAAGAAGGGGTCAGGTTATTGTGAATGTGTGATAAGGGGGAGTTAAAAAAGCACGTTTAATGACACGTGGATGGTCCCTAATTGCAAAAACGCAGTAAGTTCCTTTATCTTGGGATCCGTCGTTTTTTAACTCCGCAGTTGAAGATGTCAATCAGTGTCAGGAACGCGTGTCGAACGCGCAGAGTCGCACAGTGGGGACAAACAACAAAGAGACAGGCACAATGAAAAAGAAAATTTTCTTTCTGTTTAACTTCGAATTTCGAAATGAGTAAATTAGTATAAATGTAAGGATCGTGTAAAAGTGTCCCTTTCGTAAAAATATTTTACATGAAAGACCTATTGAATCATACAATTTCATGAATTTTAAACATCTGATTTCAACTTTGCAGATATTAAATTACGTGGCGAATAAAATGTTAATCCTTTGAAATTATTTTTTTTAAATAAAATATTTCATAAACCTTTCGGCTGCCTTAGAATGCTCCCGGAATAGGTAATTTCGAAATGTATGTTTTTTTCCCTCCCCTACTAGACAGTAAAGTTTGATTTAGAAGACAATTTCGTTTCGTAAACGTCAGAAACTGATGAATAATAATTTTTGGATGATTAGATTTTTATATTTTATTCTTTTTAATTGAATTTGATTTCAGGAGCTCGAAAGTTTGAAACAAAATTATGCCTTGGATGGGTATCTGTCCAAATATATCTTGAAAGCATTAAATTCATGCACTAATCGCGATCCAGAAAGCAGATGTTTTCTGAACCGATTCACATTGAAATACACTCTCGTTTTGTCCATCTTTCAGTGTAGGAAGGCGCCACTGTCTCCTGCGTCCTGAAAGCGCGGAAATGGAGCTAATTTCCTCGTGCGTTGGTTTCCGTGTTGCTTGCGTTTGTTGGTACTGCCAGGGGGGAGAGGCGCGAGGAACAGGGGTGGGGGCGCGCCTGGGAACGTAAGCACCTGTTGCTTGTGGCTTTGAGGAGGGAGGGAGGTGGAAAGGAGCGTTTAAAAGCTTCACTTTTTTATATTGTTGTATTTGTAAATGGGGAAATGTAGCGTGTTCTTGAAGCTTATCTACGTAGAGAGATACGAGGTAAGAGTTGGCTATTGTTAGTAGATGGGCCGATTAGCTGGGTTTACCAACAACTTGGCTCACGTGGAGGGGTTAGTAGGAGTAATTAGTAAGAGTTAGTGATACAAGCAGGAGGAGGATAGAAGATGGAAAGTTCGCTTTTCAGTAGCCGCAGCTATATGAACTGGAACATTAATCGGTAATCGAACCCGGGATGACTTGGTGATGAGTGACAACACTACCACCTGAGCCACCAGTGGGGCAGCTTCACTGGAACGATAAAGTTGCCAAGCAGAGTTTAGAGGCGCCGCTGTCCTTCATGTATCTTCCGAGGTTGATTTTCATTTCCCTATGATAGTAGATTAGTTATCGGGTACGCTACAATTCATCTTTCGAAACGGAGAACATTTTCTGTAGAGAACAGTAGAATCACTTTTCGTTGACTTTGTAATCGTTGTTTTGTTTCGGTCTTCGTCGATTGTCTCGGATTTCGTCTCCATGCTCATATAACGCCAATGCTACTTTTGCATTTATCAACTTGTTAAATGATAATGTACTTGCACAAATCTTAAAGAGTCAGCGAAAACATACTTGACAACTCCTCCACGTGTAGGGTACACGGAAGAAATATATGGAAACATACCTCTTTGAAGAGCTTTCTTGGGTGGCATGGGTCCACTGATTCTGAAGTCGGTCCTTGTGATTAAAGACTGTTCGGAAGTGACCCCAGATATCTGTGGAGGTCTTAATGGACGGAGATTGTTAAATGTTCTTTTATACTTAATATTTTTACTTCGTATTAAAATTATTATTGTTTTTTCTATTACTATATTACTAGACTGAAAATTGTTGAGGATTATTATTAACTCTCAAGACACTTCTATTAAGCAATGAAGTTATAAGTAGGCGATAAACCAACGCGTACGTCACTCAGCCAGTCAACGTGCATGGACTTTGATAGAGCAATACGTTAAAAAGAGTTTTCAGATTATATAGGATTATTTGCCTCATTAGTTATAACATACATTTCCATGAAACAGTATGATTTTTTGGAGAGATGTTTCATTTTTTAAAGAAATGACTCGTTAATCTCGGCATTCTTTTAATCTTTGAATTCTGGAAGTGCATTTAAAGGAATTTCTAGCGTAGACAGATTTAAATCACTAAAATAACTTAAATAGGCGTAAGTGAAGAGAGTAACATGTTCTTGTTGTGATTTCAACATGTAAAACATACATCACCGGCCACTTAAATGAAATAATTGCAATTATAATTGATGTTGAAATACATTGCGTCTTATGTAGAAAACATATATACAAATTAAGACCAACTTTTGAATCACTAAAGTGATGGAAGTTTACTTTGATTTGTAGTAGATTGTATGTAGTATTATTATATTACTTTTATCTATATGTCACATGACATTACAAAACGATATTTCACTTTTTCTGGGGTGTGATGCGCTCGGCCGCCATGTTTGTAGATGCATTTCAAACAAATCAAGCGAGTTCCTGAATATTGTTTGTACTACATTATTAACTGATAGATAGAAATTAAACCATGTTTTTCATCATTATTATCCATATTCTGTTTTAAAACAATTAGAATGATAATAAAGAAAACAATTATAAAGCTCAGCGATATGACAAATTTGGAGTGCTGATCCCACCTAAGTTCCAAGGTTAGTTCTGCGTTCCCGTTGCATGGAGCGAAGATGGATTCGACTGTGCCATCATACACGTGTGTTGCGGTGGTTGCCTATCTCAATTAGGATACTTTTTGGGGACTAATTCTTATATACTTTCTGCACAGGGAGCAATTAACATCACACTCGTTTGGCCTGTATTCCCTCGTGTAGTAGTCTACACTGGACAGGATAGTCTTGTGGGCAAAGTTTTGATATCTTCGCGGGACTCTGGAATTTGGCTTATGTTTTTGAGAGAGACCAAATTGAATTGAACTGAATATTATTTATGAATATGTCTCCAGTTATAAGGCATGCTCTTCCGCCATTTCACATAAATCTTAATACATAATGAGTTTTTAAGTGAATACAAATAGATATTACCTTGGGAACACTACAATTGATATATATATATATATATATATATATATATATATATATATATATATATATATATATATATNTTCTGAAAATATTTAAAAAATTATCGTTAACTGATTTCTCTTCACGACTTTTCCTTGAAGTGGATCGAATATTAATATTCGATGACACATTTCCGTAGAAAATTCTTTCATAATTCAACAGACAAAAAGAATATGTTCGCTGATAACTGGTGATATTGCGCATCTAGTCAATATCTACCTTCCACATGTTTGATAGAGTATCTACTGATACGGAGAAAGAAAATTTCCGGTATCAGAATAATTGAGGGAGCGTGTTCCATCTCAGACGTTTTATCTCGACTGCGTTGAATTCGTTTCGCAACGACGTATGGCTGTTGAATCAGGTCAGGAACAAAACACGCGACTTTCGTGTCTTCTTGGGGTGGAATTACGTGTCATCTTCTTGAAGCACTTCAGAGAGGGTGGTAAATTATCTCCATCTACTTGTTATGTCAACATGAGCAAAAATTACGTTGTGTTTGTTATTGGTAGAGATGTAAGCTCGCCGGACAAAATATATATCCCCTAACAAGAGCACAAGATATTCAGGTAAGAGGGGAAAATTGATACAAAAATAGTTTCTTTTATTGTTTTGTACGTATGTTTGTCATCTGAGAGATAAAATCATATTGTTAAACCATTTTTTTCTTCAATTTTTGTTTCAAAAATAATAAGTAAAATTTTCTCGCTCTAAAGTAACTTTTGGACTTTTTAGTGTACTTTAACTTAATGCGCGACCCGTGGCGTAGTGCTTAACTAATAAAATCTACCTCTGGGGACGCCGGCTCAAACCCGGTCCGATCCAAGGATAATCGGAGGTGGTGGACGGAGCGGTGTTCGCGGCAGGTTTTCTCGGGGTTCTCCCGTTTCCCCTGCGTATCATTCCACCACAACATTCACTCATAATCATTCACCCCATGTAATTAATTAATTACCCGCCCCGGGAAGGTGCGGCAGGAAGGGCATCCGGCACCCTAGTATTCCCCAGAAGAAGAAGAAGTGTACTTTAACTTAATATTTGAAATCTAATCATTCAAATCTATGGGTAAAGAACCTTCCTAATAATTTAATTTCTGCTCATTTGTTAAAAAAGATTTTCTGCTCATATATACAAAATTCAAACAATACTTTCCCCGGTTGCGATAGCTAACTTTTTAAGTTTTTATGTTGGTATTCCATTCTTTGCACTAAAAACAACAATCACAATAAAAAACTAGGCAATTTTTTGTTACATAGTATTATCAAGACGAGAGATGGGTGTTACATGGTAATGCGGGAAGTGACTAAGATATTGTCTGGTGAGCTTTATTTTAACGACCATACCTCAAGTATTTTTCCCTATAAACATTATACTCTATAATTGGTGACTAAATGTTTCACTGATCGGTTCGAACGTCATGCAAAACTGTGGAAATTTTATATTTAATGCTACTTTATTGAATTTATTCTGATTAATCTAGTATTTTTTTTTCCAAATTTTTTCTAAGCAAATTTTCAAATTTGAAGGTGCCGTTCTGCCGTTCTGCCAAGAGAGCGTCGGTTACTTCCGAGGTTTACTTTGGGAAGAACATCCTTCCAATTTTGTTTCCAATACTCTGGTTTTCCTTTGAATAGATGCGGATTTTTTGTAAAGGCTCTCAGGTCTCTTATAAGAATTAATCTCGAATTTAGAATTATTTTAATAGGTACTTTTGAATCTCCCTCTGCCTTTAGAGCCCTTAATCGAAATTGATGGGATGGTCCCTTGCTTGCTTCCGGAGAGTAACTTAGTTTATTGTCCTCCACGTGGTCATCCGCAGTTTGTAACGGCTTTTTGACAAAAAAATTATTATTATTATTATTATTATTTCACATTATAATAGAATGGTTGATTGTAATGTTGCCTGGTACCTTACGGTGCTACTGTTATGTCTGAGAATTTTTCTATGTGACTCGTGTTCAACAAAACGGATTTCTGTATCCTAGGTATCAAGAACTCCATGTCCAATTATTTATTATTAGTGTTATTATTCTTTATTATTATTGTGTTGTTACTTACATTTTTATGTACTCCATTTGTAACTGGTTTTTTGACAATAGTATTTGGACGAAGATGTCCGTCGAGTATCCGCAGTCTGCCTGCGCCACCCCTCGTGGGCGCCAACAAAGCTTCGTCGGCGTGCCGAGAGATGGCAGGCGAGTGGCTCCCAGAATCCCCCGCGTTACTTTATCAGAGATTGCGCGCCATGAACTGCCAACCCTTGAATTTGTTCACTATTTAAACCACGTTAGTTTAGATATTCGAGCTGGTAAAAAACTAGATCTTGCATTTTCGTTTAACATGTATCCGTATGTCATTGATAACTTCCTTAACTTGACAAAATGCAACGGAATCTCGCTATCCATTTGTTGCTTTTGAGTAATATACAAGTAGGTTTTATTCAATATTATAATTTATCTTCGTTTTTTCATTGTATATAATTTTTTATTCGTTTAAGTTTTACCTTCTTCAGAACATATATTCACTTCCTTGTAAACTCGCATTTCAACGCCATGTTAGAAATAATTTATGGTATTCACGCGTGATTCTGCCATTTCGTCACGTAATTACGAAACCGGGATGATCAAGATTATTTCGTACTATTTTTGTTTCGTGTATAATTTATATGCATTCACGCGAGAATAAATTTTATGTTTAACATATGTCTCCGTATATGACTCTATTTCAGAAAATGTAGATTTAATGGCAAGATCTTGTAACCCTGGTCGATATTTCTGCAATTAGAAACGACAAGTACTTCAGTTTTTAGGTTCATTGGTATGACTGATGCATAGACATACAGATAACATAAACCATATTGAACAATGTTGGATAAGCTACAATTATTTTTTTGAATTATGAATGAAAAGTCTACCAATTTAACTTCGTGTTTTGGAGCTAATATGGGGAATAAAATGAAGAGAACATTACTATATTATGTTATGGAACGAATGACTATGATAAATGTGAATTTGTGTTGTATCAAGACGAGATGATCTTAATGTGTTGATGGACAACGTAGAAAAGTATTTTCATCCCATTGTTCGGCAGTATGATTTAATAGAAATTCCTTTTTATGGTTCGCGAGTTAAAGTACATTTTTTATTTTAAATTTTCATCAAACTTTGTGTGCACAACACTGCGTTATTAATTAACGCTACAATTAATATTTGGCATAAAGAAGGCTGTGACAGAATATAGAAATTGGATTCGGAATTACCTCTCTGTTCATTACAATTTGAAAAAAATTATCATAGTATAAATTGTTTAAATACTGCTTAGCCCTGTATCTGGATCACTGGACTTACGTAAATATATATAGTTTATTGTGATAATAAGTATAATTGGAATACTACTAAAGAGTTACTTAATATATGAAAAGAAAATGTTCATGGCATGTAATTTAGTTTATAAGTCATTTCTGTACCAGACCTAAGAACAAGCATCTCATACCTCTGTAGGATTACCTATGTAATTTTACTGGTTAAATAAATAAATAAATTAATAAGTACTTTTTAGAAATAGAGAAATATACTATTTAATTTCCCACTTTGCAATCATATATATTTATAACTGAGAATAAAAATATCGCGTTGCAGAAAAAAGAAAACATTGTTGGGCAACATTTCGTCAAACCCTATCCCGTTCCGGCCCAATCCATCGAAGGTGTATTGCAAATGGCTGGCGGGCTAATTGAAGTTGGACACCGCTGTTTTTGACCAATAATTCGCCAAAACACATTTACCAGTATAAATATTCTTAATTCATATCTTCTACTCGTCAATAAATCAACCGAATACGTGTTCACAAACCAGTGTACTCTTTGTGATATAATTGATTGACTCTTCTTCTCCTCGTCACTAGGTCAACTTTTGCGATTAAATCATAGGAAAAAGGAATCTAAGAAATATTATGTATGAAGAAACTCATTTTCTTATGTGGCAAGACTGAAGTCGTAGGCACGTTTTACTTGTATCATATTTAGCATTAATAATCTAAACAGGGCAGGGGCGAAGTTATGAAATGATACTGTACAATGAAAGATTACGGAATTCCCGCACAGTTCCCTACGGATATTGTGTATTATTTACCATACTTCAATTTGTCTAGACTCAACTAGTAAAGTTACGTCCGTTTAGAATAGAATTGCGAATGCTCAGAGCTAATAGAATTGCAGTGCAGTGTATTCATGTGAAGTGTGCGTGCCTGTTCACAGTAATCTTGTTTTGGCGTTATTTTTATAGTTATTAATTTCTTTTAATTATATTATAGCAATTATTATTACATTAAGGTTGTAGGAGGAGTAATGGTATATGTGTGTATATTGAAGCATGCTTGTACGCATGAGTGGTGTCTGTATCTGTTTGTAAGCGAAAATGTGTATGTGAATACTCGTATACACACATATTGACCTAATTTAATTTTTTAATATCTTAGGTGTATTATCCTTTTCGCTTATTTTGTACTAATTTTCTAAGCATTTTATTCCGTTTGCGTATATTTTATAGATATTTGGGCGAAGATTTTTTTTTCTTCACATTATCGTATTATGTATATTCTTATTATTACGTTTTCCATCTGCCACCGAGCATTGCTCACTTGCCGATTAATAAATTATTATTATTATTAAACGAGTCAAGTAGCGTCTTTTGTTGATGTAATTATTAAGTGTTGTTGTCTCGGAAAGCAAAAGGTGTAANTTGTTATCTCGGAAAGGAAAAGGTGTAAGATGAAATAATAAGAAACCTCCAACTTATCTTCTAATGCTCCAACCTACGATAGTTCGTCTGATTGATTTGCTTCGTGAGGTTACGCAGAAAAGGAACAAAAATCTACGGGACATTTGCATTAATTATTAATGTATGGGATGACGTTCGTCATTCCCCTCTCGTGACTAATCCCTCTTACGATTTGAAACATTAATAAATAAAATACTTCGTTCGACGCAGATTCTATGACGCAGTTGAGAAACAATCGCGCGACGTGGAGCGCCACCAAGGGCAGATGGAGTGATAATGGATTCGACCAACAATATCGACACGCTTTCGTAGTTCCTCGATTCCGTTCGACTGCGCTTAATAACGTCGAGAGTTGGCGGCAGATAATTGTTTCGTGACCACATATGCACACGGCGGGCGTCTCGCCCTGTTATTAACTCGATTTAATAGTAATGCAGGAAAGTACAAATGATTCCACCACGCCACACACACACACTCTAATGGCGATTATCTCCGACTGAAGGGACGAGATTGTTCGTAAAAATAGTTCTCTTATTATATTGCGGTTGGCATTAGTTTCGATCTGTCGTTTCACGTGTCAGGATATCAATTTTATTATTACCGTTAACAATATTAAATTAATGAATAATATTTTCTTTATGTTGCTTTTGCTCTTAAAAGTCATCTTTTCTACATTGGTTTTTTGGCTACTGGAAAACGATTTATATTGCTTTCTCTAATTAATGGCATACTTTGACATGCGATAATTTAGTGATTGAGTGTAGTACTACTCGTTTCATAAGATAGTACTCGACTATATTCAGTGTAATCTCGCAAATCGTGCTTATGCTGTACGTAAAATAATTAAATTAAGAATTATAAAGTTATTGCTTAAGTCTTAAAATCATATTAAATGATAATCTAACGGTTTCGAACGACCAGTAAACGATGTGGTGATAAAGATATTGCCATTATTGTCCACATTCATTTTATTTCCTTTAATTGAATTTATGTGAAGTGAATTTGCGACCAAATGAGATGAAACGTAAAATTAAAGATAAAAGATTCAATACAAAACCTCTGACAATAATATATATTACCTTTACCTATAATTGATATTCGAAGCTCTCAAATGTAACAAAAATTTGCCTTTCAAAGAATTTCAGAACATATCCATCCCGGCCCGGGGTTTTCTCCGGTTTTCCTTCGTGTAGGGGCGGATTATTTTTACAGACTGTCTAGGCTCTTGTCTATTGAAATAAAAAAATCCCATATTTGGTGTGATTTTATTAGTTACGATTTATAACCAACATTTTCAGAGTAATCTGTAGTTCGATAATAATGTGTACTTCTGATATAACTTTTTTTTGTGCTTTATGAAATACAAATTTGTTCGCTTTATATTAATATTATAACATATACCGAACTATTTTTATTGTTATCTCAGGAGTGTGTTGAAATGTTAAACCCGTCTTTGCCTTCGGGCCTTGATGAGAATTGAAGGAATGGTCCCTTGCTTGCCTCCGGAGAAAAAAATAAGTTTATTCTCCTCCACTTTGCCAAACGCAGTTTGAACTGCTTTTTTGACAATAAAATTATTATTATTATTATCATCATCATCATGTTAGAAAATCTATAACAATTCCATTTTCGTTGCGCCCTCAGGACACAACAGTTGTTTCGTACGGGGCATTGGTATGTCTGTCTGTCCCTGCCATATGAGCGCTGTGATCGCTCGCCACCCCCGTGCCACACCCCTGTGTGTCCGCGTCGCTGACGCACGCCCCCTGCTCACGCCCACGCGCGCACTTCCACAACGTCGTCCAGGAGCGGCAGCACGCGATGACGCCCGCGCGCGCGCACGCGCACGCCGCCGGTCTTTTGTCTCCGGTAACCCCTCATTAGTGCGTCCGCAGCGCCATCAACGAGCCAGCGGCGGCGATCGAAAGTAGGTCGACGATACCAATCGCGGAATCTTTAATTTGTTCTAATTATACTCTGAAAAATGTAGTCCTCGTTATTTGGATTATCCTGATTGATAAGCGAAAAACAAGGCGATATTTTACGCAGGTTTGTGAATGGCCAGGGATGGTTGACTTACTGTAGAAATGAGTTTCTACGTTACTGTAGGTTCATATATTGGTGAAAGAAAAACAAGATGGTACATGTTAAATGATTACCTTTGCAATATTATTCACATTCCGTGTCACATAGAATTGCTCGTTTGCTTTTTCCGTCTAAATCATAGAAAGATCATAAAAATCTTGAGGCAAGAAATTGATATTCTTCTACAATTAAAGTCCATTATAAAATCTATTTAATAATATATATATATTATAATAATAATAAACAGTTATTCAGTTCATGACCTGTTGAGAAATAAATTTTCCTTTTTGAATTTGAACCTGACCCATTACTCTAATTAAAATATAAACCATTCAATAAAGTAATTTAATGTGTTATTTTATTCAGTATACAAATATACCTTAACTGCATAATATATTCTTTTTATTGTAGTTATTTGTAATGTTCACTTAATTTTTGTATAGTGATTTATAATGTTACATTAATTTATTTCTCTACAAATATCAATTTTCCCACTAATGTGAATTTTTTCACTTGAACAGTTTTTTATATTATATTATTTTATGAATTATTTGTAATGTTCAGCCTTCAGCCACCATCCTAATTTTTGCTGAGTTTCCCTCAATTGCTTGAGGTTTAGTACTGGGATAGATCCGTAGCTTGTTTTCCAATAGTAAATGTAGTAAATACCCTCCCATTTAATCGAATTTAAAAAAGAATCTGCAAACAATAGGAAATATATATTTTCTTGATACCAAGTTCCCGCCAAGTTAGGTTATCGATGATAAAGTTGATGCCTTTGTTTCAATACGTTGTATTGCAATTGATTTCCTTATTGCTTATATCTGTTCTTTATTATTCTTTATTGTTATGTCTGTTCTTTACTTGCAGTCTCAAAACTATTTATACTTTATCGTGGTAACCTCGTCTGTTAAGTCTGTGACGTCGATTGCTTAAGGATTACTTCTTTTGGAAGCTTCTGTGTTAATGATATTTTTGATATACCCATTGAATTTCGATACACGTAAGATTTTAGAATATATACTATACAATTTAGAATTGAGATACAAACTCAATGATATAACTGAATTCAAAACCGAATGTTGACTAAAAATACGTCCTCTTTCGTGACGTCATGATTTTCAATGTTAATTTTGTATGAGTTTTAATCAAAAGTATCTCGCGTGAAGTTAGCGTCAAGATACGTGAACAGATGTTATAATAAATCTCAGATATGTCCACGGCGCTAATATTTTACGAATTGAGCTCAGATATTAAAAGGCTTGGCACGGAGAGCTTTGATGTTCTCTATCTGAAATTATATCACACATCAAGAAGTAATGGGGATTTTCATACCATCGAAAATAGAAATCCCTATAGTAGGAGAAGTAATTGAATCGTTTTAGAAAATCTATTTCAATAAGTTTATCAACATGAAAGAGTATTGAAATAATATGTTATTTCTGATAAAGTGTTAATAGAGAATGCATTTAAAAGAGATTTTTTGTTTGTGTTTCGTGTCCNTCGAATGAAAAGAACGGAAACAACACGTGAAACGAACATTTTCATTTGGATGTTTAAAAATTTTAAAACATTTATTATTCTCTTAATTTTTCGCAACATTTTAAGGTAGTACAAAAGTCTAGGCGATACCGCTTTGCAACTTTTTTTGTTTGATCGGAGGAAATGTCATACCTATAAAAAAAAAGTCTTAACATTTTTTTGCGTTTACCGACTTCTTTCCGAATAAATTGCAATTAAAGTTACATGGGCTCTTATGGAGACAACTCTCTATAGGGCTAGTTTTTGTGGACAATTTAACCGGTGAAATGAATAAAAAAATGTGAGAAACATGTCGAGAATTTTGTTGTTGAAAAGAACACTCCAAATATCAACAAATTTGCAGCACAAAAGTGCAAAAAACTGCAGAAAAATGCGTTAAAACTAGAATGTGGGGACTATGTCTCAATATGCAGAGTGAGGCATTGATTCTGTTCCGCTTGACAATCTGATGCGGTCAGGAGGTCGCGAGTTCGAGTCCCGGTCCGTCGCAATTTTCACCTGGCTGTTGACGTTGCAAACACTCCTCCACGAGTAGGTACTCGGAAGTTGTGAGTTAAAAAAGACCAGATTACTGTTATGAAATACCATTAATTTTTATTAAGGAAAAAAATTATCAAGTTGTTGAATAAAGTTTTATGGGTTCTTATGCGTAGTGTCTGAAGGGTTATATTTGGAAAAATTCTAAAGGAATTATCATTGATATTGGTTTTAAAACATTATCTCCTGTCCCAGAAATTTAATATAACTGAACGAAATTTGCCTTGGCCTTTCGGACACTTATGAAAGTTATTCTACAAAACAGTCCCAGAACTAGAGAACTCCAGTCAAATTCTTATACAATTCATTATTTATTTCATCCTAGTCAAACGAGAGACCATTATTCAAATGCAATGTTTAATTTAAACGGTGTAATTAATGATTCGTAGTCTTTCAACACACCATAATTCAGGGATTTCTGTTATAATGACTATTTTGATATTAAGAAAATAGATAACATTTCAGTCTATTCTCCTAGCTTCTCACGTATCTCGTGCGAAGGGAAACGTAGGATTGTATTGGAAGAATAGTGCGTGAGTGAGGTGGCTGTTCCATGGTATGTGTGTATACGTATGTGGGGGGGGGGCACGGGATGGAAAACGGGAGGAGAGGTCTCTTGGCAGATAAGGCGTATCTGAGATAAGAACGACGTAGGTGCCACCGCACTCCACGGATCGCAAGGAGGAGACGGCGGCCATCTTGACGACTCCTTGTTGAAAATACATGCGCACTTCTTCCGTCTTTTTTTTTTCTTCACCAAAGTCATCATGGCCATCACCTTTTTTCAATTTTAATTACAACGTAAATATTGAAAGAACTCTCATTGTTTAATAGCTTTAAATGGGTTTAATCGCTATAACTATTACGAAATAATAATATAAACGCTTTAAATGATCTTAATGAAACATTCCATTATGGCATTATATGCGCGTTGACTGAAGTCAAGTTGCCGACTATTCACAATACTTGGAAATATTCACCGAAATAGTTCTTATTAATTAATAATGCATTCTACTGCTTTTTTCATATTGGATGAGAACAGTTATTTTGTGATTTTAAAACTTGATAATTAATTTAGACTGTCGTTTGACGCCTTCTTTGACACGGATCGCATTGTCTTCACTCACATGATACGACTGCCATTACCATTAGAGCAGTATTTTCCTCAATTTTTGGTGAATTATTCTTGTAAATGCAATGGAATGTATGAAAATCTTAACGTTATTGCGTTCCTATTTCCATTTGCTATGTTTTAGTAGGTTCTTTCGCTATGTTAAGCCAATACTTTTTCCAGAATATCAAAAA
>NNCF01127014.1:236801-261918 GCA_002313205.1 Laupala kohalensis
CAAACATTATCATGGCGGTGCATGTATTCATTTTTTGCCAAGATTGGACAGCCAGAAACTATATGGTCTATTGTTTCTTCATACTGTTGGCACAACCGACATTTACTATCTATATTTTCTTTCAAAATGTGTTTCCTATTCATTATTATTACATATAGAGATCATTTAATATAACATAATTAATCATTATTATTATTATTATTATTATTATTATTATTATTATTATTATTATTATTGTTATTTTCGCGTATTAGTGTTACAGATATTACGAAACAGATTTTGAAATCGGACATGCACACTTCTTCGTTAGTAACTGCTATGACTGGTTTACGAATTTTTGTATTATATACGTCAGTATAACTTTCCGTGTTCAAAAATGTAGGGCTTGTGTTTATAGTTCAAATAACTTTGTGTCTGGAATGTGCATCGGATCTAAGCATGGGAATGAGTTTTCCAAATATCGTCTCGTCGGATAATTTCCAGCGTGGCGTAAAATCTGTTTTTGAACTCTGAGGAACACGGTATTTGTATTGTGTTAGAAGGAGTAAATTGCGTTCAGCTTCACAATACTAAGAACGAGTTGAAAGACGTGAACATACACCACCCACAACGCGCCATTACAATTTGATCAATTTTATTAATGTGGAAATGATTGATCGCGTTACCAGCGCGGCTATGGCACATGGCACACGACGATAATAGTTTAACATTTTTTTTATGTATACATGTTTTTAACTTTTCATAAAATAACAATTTATTTGGTAAATAAGCTTTTATGTTTTATTTGTAACTTTATTATTCTAGATATTTTGAAATCTCCGCATGATTTTCCCAATCAATTTCTGTAACCGAAATTTAAAAAAAGCAAATATAAAAAACAATAACTTATGTACGGTAAATGAGTAGAAAAGTAGATGAGTGATTTTACGCTGGAAGCACTACGGGATCTAGCGTCCTTGTTCCTGAGCCAAGTCTAGCTCTGAGATAATTCTGATTTAGCTAATACACTAAATTTCCTTTTATCTCAGGCGTCTCGGAATGGCCGTCTCGGAAGTTGCCGACTTCTCCAACGCACCTCCTTGATTTACCGAAGTCTTTGTTCTCGTCGCTGTCTTTGGCTGTGCTATGTTCTTCGGTTCATCTGCACAGCCATCACCACACAAACGTGTCCCGGATTAAGAAGTATCCAGCCAGTGATATTACTTAGGGCAATTGAAGTAATTTTGTTGTGCTACTTGTGACTCAAATAGTTGTAAAAACAGCTTACTAGATAAACTCGTTAGATAAATACTTACAGTAATAATAAATACCCAGGAGTTGTATTTTTTTTATAGATTTACTTTATCTTTAAGAAATGGCATCGATGCACTTAATAATTCTTTTTGTTCTCTTTCTTCCAGGTGAGTTTTGCATTCTCAGAAAGCCATTTGAGTTGGTAAGTAAGAGATATTTTTATTTTTCGTAAAAAAATCATATCCACGCCTTAATCTTCACAAAATATCAACTTACGTCAACAAACACTGATGCGTTCATGGGACTGGAAAGAATCACGTGATTGTACTATTCGCATACTGTATTATTTCAAAATTATTAAAAACGAACACTTACTGATCGTGACAAAACACATCGTGTTCTGTTCATAAGGTTATTTGTGCTTGTGTGAATGGAGTTGAATAGTTTTTTGTTTGAGTGCTTTGAACAATGTTAACATTTGATTGTTTCATGATAAGTAGTGTAAGTAACATTTTCTCCGGGAAGTCATATTCTGTAAATAAAATAAATGTATTGTAATACGAAAGCCTATTCAATGAGCTACTTTACTCTTTGATAACAAAGGGACCATCCCATCGACCCCGATCATTTCCCCAAATGAAGCCAGAGAAAATGCGTAAGTCGAGATAGGAAATGCACTTAGATAATGTTTGTACCCAACATATGCATTATATATATGAAGAAATCTTACGGAAATCTTGAAAAGTAATGCAACACTACTGTCTTTTATTAATTAAAACGTTAGCAGATAATAAAAAATAACCTAAGTCACACACTTATTGCACGAAACAGTTTCGACCTTCGCCTTCGTCAGTCGCGTAGAAAACCAGCTAGATAACCTAAGTGACTGAGAAGACTTTTGTGTGTTTCTTACTCTATTTTTTATTATCTGTTAAAGTTTTAATTACCAAAAATATAAAGAGGTAGATAAAAATATTCTACCTCTTCTAATACAGATAAAATATCTATTTGAGCTGGTTTGGGGATTATTATTATTTACATCTGTTTGATTCTCTTCTCGACCCTTGTTTCGTTCGTCCCTTGGAGGCTGAGGGTCGTTACGTTCCACCCACCTCTCTTCTCTCCGGCTGGTTTGCTCGACTGGCGTCGACGCTATGAGGCGATGAATCGTAATTGTACGCATTGCTGCTCTCTTCTGTCTCACTCCACCGCTCCAGACAGCTTCTCCTCCAGCCTTAATGGGCTGAGAATGATCGACTTGAGTCGCTATAAAACAATCAGGAGAATTAATACTCTTATACACTTTCCCTGCACCCACCTCGAGGTCGCCTCCTTGCCTGTCTAATGGATTTTCTATTAATTTCTTCTCCATCACGGAAAGTAATCCGATTGTAGACTAATTTACGTCGAAGAATCCATCCCAGAGCCAAGGAATTGGATGAATACCGTGTTGGAGGGGGAGGAAGGAGCAGGAGGAGGACGGAGGGCTGCGGGAGGAAAGGACGAAACGGGGTAATCGCGTCGACCAGAAGGCGCTACTCGACGCTCGCTTTGCAACTTCCTTCATTCACTTTTCTCTTCCTCTACTTTTTCTTATATCCCTTGCTCTTTTACCTACTCAGTGCCCTATACTTACTTTCATTTCTCAGTGTTTGCTTTTAAAATAGATATCCACTTGTTGTTTATCAAATTTTTATTGTTGTTTCTCAAATCTCATCACTAAATATCTGAGACTAGATCTTGAGAGATTAAAGGAAAATGGAAATACAAGAGTTTATTTGTAAATCCTTATTGTAAGACCAGTACCAATTGCATTATTTCTCATTTAGGGGAAAAAGGGACTATTAGGAAAGAAAGGGACTTAGTCTAAGTTCTTTTCGAGAAGATGAGAAATGTAAGGACACAATTCCTTTTTGTGTTCTCTAAAGCACACTTTTATTGGAATTAGTGTTATTATTTTCAGATAATATTATATGTGGTTAAATCCTAAGTATGAGTAATAATTTCATTTATACTTTTTAATTTAATTTCGTCTAAGCTTCCAATATGTAAAATTTAGTTTCACAATACCATTAGTTACGCATCGAATTCGTCTTTACATACATTTATAGTGTACACGGGCTTGAAGAAAAAAAATTGTTTGTACCAAAAAAGGTTTTTCAAACCTCTTTCTTCCAAAGCCTACTCACCACGAATTTCTTTCTTGTATTCTTTAAAATCTTCTCCTTTTTTCGTCCCTTCTTGTTTCCGCTTGCTCTCAGAGGAGAAATATATCCAGTGCAACGTTAAGGAGCGAATTTTGCAAGTGTGAATGAGATCTAGGTTAGTTGTTCTGCATGGGACTGATGAACCCATACGTTATAACGAATTTCGATTTAGTTCGGTGAAATTATTTACAATATTGTAATTGCTTCATTGATTGGTAAGGTAATGTAAAGCAAATTCGGTTACCTAATTTAAATGTCTTCAAAGTATTTTCAAAATAATTTTTTAAAATTGTAATAAAAATTATTTTCAAAATACAAATATTTACCATTGGTTTACGAAAATATATTTTGTCTAGACATAAACTAAACATAAAATATTTCATTTAACTGCTACACGTATTCAAATCTATAAAATCGCAAACATAAATTTCATGCGATTATGTTATACAGTACGATGAGGACCCTATTGAATAATGATGAGTCTTTCTTGAATTCGCTATTCCACGTTAACTTTTACTCCTGAAATAACATAGATTTTTAAAAAGCATTTTTATAATTTGCTGTTAAATTAATTCGCATAACTTCAAATAATTCACTTCAATTTGAATCGGTTATATTTTAATTCTTACCACAGAAACATGATTAAAAAATCTACAATTACGTAAGGCAAGCTCTACCTTTCTGCTTGAGAAAATTTTTTGTAACTCATTGTGCTAGAAAAATTGACTTAATAGTTTGTAACTCATTGCCCTGTACTCTTATTATGTGGTCGAATGGATGTTAGTGACAAATGTGAAGGTATAAACTATTGTTTAAAAATATTTTGATTTCCCTTTTCCTTCGGGTAGAGACGGGTTTTATAAACGACTGGTTCTCCACGCTCTTGTATAGGGGTGACAGTTTATTGTAATAGTTTATTTCGAATTTAGAGTTATTTTAATAGTTACGATTTATAAACAATTTTTCAGAATATTCTATCTTTCGATAATATTACGTACTTGTGAACTTACATCTTTGTGTTTGATTAAATACAAAACTGTCGCTATTTTATTAATATTATAACATGTACCGAACTATTTTTATTCTTATCTTAGGAGTGTGCTGAAATGTTCAATCCGCCTCTGCCTTAGGGCCCTTGATCGGAATTGATGGGATGGTCCCTTGCTTGCTTCCGTAGAGTAAATTAGTTATCGTCCTCTTCGTGGTCATACGCAGTTTGTAACAACTTCTTTGGCAATATATATTTTTTATTTTTTACTAGATCTCCGAAAATGTCCAATAGTGTCTCTGAGAATTTTCTTCGTGCAAAGTAAGGAAATGGAAGATTTTGTGCTCGTGAGGTAATTAGAAGGGACTATGTAGGACAATGTTGACTCTGGATGATGGTAGTTGTGCATCGATCCATGTGTGAGTAGTTGATCAATTCTTCGCCCGCCATCCATCATGCACGAGCCATGGCAATCGCGGTCTGCACTTCACCTGCCTTCCCTAGTTTAATTGCTCGTCAACTGCTCATACGTTCACTTCACCGTCCATCTTTCAAACGTTGATTCTTGTTTTCTTCTGCTTTCTTTCCTATACTCATGATTTTCGTTTTCTCCAACGCTTTTCGTAAATGATAACTTTCAACCAAGTGAAAATTATGATTAGCCGGGAATCGAACCCGGGGCCCTTAGTGTGATTGCAGGGGTGTTCGCATTTGCATAGCACCCTAATGGACGAGACCGATTATTGTTGTACAAATGACTAACATATCGTGTTCAGTATGTATTCTTTCGATTCATCTCGGTTTCTGTGCTATTCGATTTCTTTTATTTCAATGCGTTTATGATTACATTAAACATTTTATATTTATGTCAAAACAGGTTAGTTCTGTTTCCAACATGTCAGAACGCTGGAGTTACGAATAGGTCATTTGAAATGACGGAAGTCATGACCTACTAAATCGGACTATTTTTTTTGTCGGTTCACAATATTCCTGTAATTAAATTTCCACTCAAATCAGTTTTTTCGTCACAAATACCCATAGAAGGCAGTGGCTTGTACAGAAGGCCATAGGACATACCTTTTAGGGAAAGAAAGAAGTATAGGAAGAATAATCCATGATTCGAGGTCCATTGAGTGAGTGTTAACCTCGTAAAGTTGATTGGTCGTGTTTCTTTGATTCGAGAAATTTAACCTTAGCAAAAAAATCATGAACGGAAACGCAATGTGTTTATTAGTTTATTGTATATTAGTCGCAGTAAATTTGTTGTCCTCAACGTACTCATTGGCAGTTTGTAACAACTCTCTTGACAATAAATTATTTATTTATTTATTATCAGTCCAACTGGCTGGATGTTGGTACAGAGCTTGTGTTCAGTGCGGTCAATGCTTTTACTTCGCCATCGTCCATAAGAGTAATGATATTTGTATCTCGCGTTATGTTGGTAGGACATTCGAATTACTGATAATTTAAATCTATCGCCAATATCGGCCGTATATTCAATGCACTTTCTCTTGTGTCGCTATTTTGTTCCTCCTGCATCGAGCGCGTGGAACGAACATTACCTTGTACCTTAGTTTGTTGTGTTACCACAATGTATTTCTTTACAGCAAATAGTCACTTTTGCTGTAAATATTTATTTGAAATATTTATTTGGATATAACTTGGATTCGTAGAAGTTGGCAATTCGTGTTAGGCAGCCATACTGCATAATTTTCGGCGAAGTTACATGATTTGGAGTATAAGAGCTGCGTGTTGGATCTGACGATCTCTTGAGGTCGAGCCTCCGTTTGTGTCGCAGCGAGTACATGTGCACTTGGACACTTCCCGCCTCTTCATAAATCACTTACTGGTGCTTTGCGTGTCGCGATGTGTGTGGTGACGTTGGAGAGTGCTCTCCTTTTGATCGGGGGAGGAATGAAGGCAGTCAATGAAGGTGCGTTGAGAAGTGAATGACGGGATCATTGAGACATTTGCGTGGGACATAGAAGGTGATTCACGATTAAGAAAAATGTGTAGGGAAAGTTATCTATTCTACAAACATTCCTAAGAGTATGAGATAGCCTTTATTTCGCCTACGAATCGAATGCTCACTTTATTATTATTATTAGTTTATTTCTATTTAATGATAATTTCATATGGAAGAGTTCCCGTCATAAGGCATTCTATAATCTGACAATTGAAGGATGGAATTTGGAAGAAGAAGGATCCTTGAGGAAAACCATGTCCTATGAAGCGAGGAGGCATCGAACCCACGTTCTCCCCAACTTCACGTCGAGAGTAATGACGCTACCACAACGTCCCCGATGATGTCATTTATCGTTGCCAATGCTCATAGACGGACTGAGATTACCGAAGCTGTGTTTACCGAATTTGTCGATCTTCTGGAGTCGATAGGGAATGTCCTATGCAAAAGAATAAATTCTTAGGTAGAGTTTCTCTTTTTGCGTTTATTCAGTGCATTTCATTTAGAGCAAATGCAGAGAATATTGTGGAACTATTGTTAAAGAGATAATTACTGTAAAACTCCGATTGAAATTTAAAAAATAATTGTTTATCCAAATACCTTCGCGTCTGTAGAGGTTGGGAGGATCTGTAGGAGGTTCAAATTAAAAACCCCTTCATCTTTGATGCAAATTTCGTAACGAATTAGAACCTTTATTATGTATTTTAGAATTAAGAATAAGATTACAAAAAATGTTTAAAAGAGGAAAACTCGCGAATTAACAGATTTTTCTAATTATATAATTTATCTATGTATATTATCAAATAAGACACTTTCAAAGCGCTTCCTCTCCCGGCCTTCTCGATTTCCAAGTGAGGACAAATTTCCTGTGATTAAAGTTTGTAGTATGACAACCATTCAATTGTCTCTCTACATCACAATATTTTTAATAGAATTATTTTTGTGTAAAACACATTAGTTCACCCTCACTGTTCCCTGTTCATGCATTTATTGAGTTCGAATTATATCACGTTAAGCTATGATATAAATAATTGTACCACGAAGAAGGTAACCTTATTGTAATTTACAATGAAACCATTTTCAAGACTTGTGTTGATGCTTATATTTCTTTTAAAGTCGTGGATTTAAAGTCAGGCAGTTAAATAATCGTGCGTATTATTCTTTTTGTACATGTTTTGTATTTCCTTATCGTTTACCCTACTGTCCTTAATGTTTGAATGTATTCTAAAAAGTAAAAAGGAATAATATATCCTGCTCGGAAGATGAACTAATCTATCTTTTCAGAATGTTTCTTGTTTTTTAATTATAATTATTTGAATAATTAAAATCCCAGATTTCCTAAATCTTCGCTTCGAGGAAGGTCCCCCATCTACAGGATATTTTGGTACATGACAAGAGTAGTACGTTAAATAGCTCTTTATCTGAGATAAGTATGCGGTGATAAGCACCTGTCGACATTAGCAGAATATATCCTGCTTCCTCTCCTACCCCGCCCACACGTTGAATCTTTGACACTAACAGTTGCCACTTCTCAGCATGTGCAGGTAATCACGGAAAAGTTTCTACATGCATTCTTCAATGAGCGTTTTTTAATAAAAATTAGAATATATGTTTTTTATTCGTGTAGGGGTTAAAAATAATTTTAACTGATGTACGAGAGGTCATTTCAAAAGAGGCGTCGTGGAAAGTTTTTACGAGGAAGATGTATATTGCGAATTTTTCTCTTCTAGATTTATTGATATTGCGGTCCACTGGGTGGCAGCAGTACCTCTGAGATGGGTTGGGACTGGGAGGGTTGGATGTCCCAGGCGCTTAGTGAGACCTCCATAGGCGATAAAAATAATAATTCCTCAATTGAGAAGAATGCACTGCAAAATATAACTAATGTTTCAGGTGCTTTTCCGCTCAGAGGAAGGGTTCCGCAAGGATAAATTATTGTTGTTAGTTTTTTATTATAATATTTGTTGATAAATTATTGTTAAAATACACTAAATATAGAGAATTTAGACAACTCCACTTAAATTGTTCGCATATTCGTTTATTAATGAATCATCTTCACGTATGTTAGACGTGCGATATACTTTCTCAATGTTCATGATAAGAAAAAGATTGAAATATTTTCGTGCATTTATACGAAACTATGATTGGGATTTGTGAAATATATTGTAGTATTTATAAATGGTAAATGATGCGTGTTATTGAAGCTTATCTACATGGAAGTAGGAGGCGGGTGGTAGGACTAGTGTTGGTAGGTAGGCCGGTTAGCTGGGTTTATCAACGACTTGGCCCACGTGGTATAAGTACTTAGTAATAGTAATAGTGAGAGTTAGTGATTCTAGGAGTAGTAGGAGGCGGATAGAAGAAGGAGGGTTCGCTTTTCAGTAGTCACAGCTGTGTGAACTGGGACATTGAAGAGAAAGTCTGTTTCACATTAATATGAAAACCTACAAATTTTTTTTTCTGAACCCCAAGGAATTGAACCTGATGTGACTTGGTGGTGAGCAAGAACGCTATCACCTGAGCCATTGTAGGAGCGAGTGTTGAAAGAGTAGCAAGTAGGAGGAAGAATAGGGGGTCGCAAATTCAAAATCTACCCCAGTTCCTCTAAATGTTCTCTTCGGTCCTGAGGGAGTGAGTGACATCAAAGAGGAAAGCGGATTTGTCTTTCTCGTAATGGCGGATATTATTAATAATTCAGCGATATCAATTTTTATTAATCCGAACTTCATTGCTACCTCGTGGCGCCCGCCTTTCGCTCATGTCGTTATCTGGTCGAGCCTCCTCCTACCGCATTGGGGACCGTGCGCTATGAGCATCGCTGTCCCCAATCGCTGTCTTATCGGCGACTGATCGTACCAGCGAGCGAGTGCGGTGTTCGTCCCCCGCCCCCAGCCGCGCCTCCGACCCGCACCCAGCCCTACCCCTGGCACCACCCGTCTCGCGACCAACCCCGGTCTTCCATCGTTGCGCACGCCGTCTGTTCCCAGGGGTCTGTCGGTGGAGCTTAATTGTTTCGCCTTTCTCTTCCTTACATTGCAAATGCAAACTGTGGTAAGAACGATGTTTCATTAGGATATATAATTTGTTCAAACTGGTCAAACACAGGTACTTCTATGGGAAAAGAAATATGACAACTTTTGGGGTTCGTATTTGAATTTCGGATTTGAACTCACTGAATGGAAATAATGGATGATCCAACGAATTTCACGCGACATAGTTTTGTGCAAAAAATGCAAAAAGCAAACTGACAGTGTTAAAATATGTTGTTAATACAATAATGCTAATTTTCTTTGAATAATAAATTTAGAGATGAAATATTAAAATTTTGTTTTAAGAAATCGGAAAAGTTTTGGAATCGGGTTAAAAGTGATGGAATGGAAAAAAAATTGAAATGGCTGATCAGTGTCAACTCTTAAGATGTTTCTCTAAGAAGGAAATGTTGTTATGTTGAGAAAATTTTATATTTTCATGTATTCTAATTTCTAGTTCTTCCCCATTGTCCGTCCTGCTCCCTATCGGCTATTCACGGAAGCATCGGATTAGAGCGAGAATTAGATCCAGAGCATCGACGTGTAGAGGGAAGTAGTGATGGCAGCCGATCGCGGGACGGCAATCAGTGGAATTGTTTTAGATTCCACTATCCTGAATCTTTTTTTTCTTCTTTCTGTTCGAGGACAACGAGGGCGGAGGGCAATCTATATTAATGACTCACAAGTGGACACCGCAATTGGATCGCGATAGTAGTTGGTCCGAGCGCCACGCGATGTCGTTTCGAGCGCCGGAGAGCGCGGAGGGGTTGTCGTAGGTGTGAACACGGCGCCGGGGCAGTCCCGCGGAAGCCTTCTTGTCCACCGGTGGGAATCCGTTTATGAATGTTTGATTGCCCCCAACTGCCCACGGCACCCAGATACCATCGACGTGTACTGATGGACGCTCACCACGAAATCCTCAGTCAGTCCATTTGTGTGTTTCTGGAAAATGGATATCGTCGTGTTATAGTTAAGACGTGATCGAAAAAAGAATAATTCGTGGAGCAAATGCGTGTCTGAAACGACAGACGATGAATGATTGGTCCCCATTTGTTCTTCGATAGCGGCGGGATAAAAACACTAAAGAGCACGAAGTGACTGACATGGGATTGGACAGAACGATGTTGCACTTTAGTCTCTGACCTTCGTTCACTCAGTGATGATTAACTACACGAAAATTAAAGTTTTTTTTCTATCAGTACGAGATAATAATTTATCCACAAAACACTTTTTTTCGGGGGCTTACTTTCAAATAATTATCTTATTCTGTCGCACGAATTATGAGTACTATGAGGAATGAAGAGTATTTCTAATACGATATATTTAGAACTACGAGCTTCTCTTTTATTTCACTCCTCATTCCATATCACTTTGGATGGATTAAGTATCTCCTTCCCGACTTTCAGAAAATATCGTGGAAGACATAACGCTACGTTGCATTTTCAACAAATCGAGATGGTAATAACATTCTACGTAACAATCTCAAAGTCCATTTCGTTTTGACTTATTTATTCCTTAGCTCCTGGAACTCGAGAAATTACGTAACGTACGCCTTTTTCCTCTACTTAATCTACATTACCTCCGTGTTGAAGTTTGGTTTCCTTTTCGTCAGCTATCCTAAGGGGAAAATTCTTTTCAATAGCAGTGTGTCTAATTTCACCAATGATTTCATTTTTAGATCTTGAATTATTTTGTGACTTTTGTATCCTCTTCTTCTCCTTAAACTTTCTCTTCTTTCGTGTTTTCGCCGGAATCAGTTGATCTTCCCCATAACTCATATTTTCTTTCTCTATTCTTAATTCAGTTCTTCTCTGTTCATTAACCTGGATTTTCAGATTACCCTTTCCAGTGCAATTACCACGTTCTTTCGAAGTTCTTGCTTTATCCGTAATGACCATCTGAAATATCTTCCCTGGGTAGTCGTTCTCATTTGGTTTCCATGTTGAAGTTATTGAATGTTTTATTACAAAAAAGCATGTTTTACACATGTACGTCGTTAATGTAGTTTCTGCTTCCCCCAATTCACCAAACGTAGCATACCCGCTTCCCGCTACCATTAGTTTACTGAGTGTATCACCCTTCATATTAATGGAGTCCTTTTTATGAATATAGTACTCCCTTCTGCGTAACATTTTTACCGTCTCCTCGACGTTTATACTAAAAAATTAATAGATCAAAATCGGCGAATCAGAAATTTGTACATATAGTGCATTGAAAATGTCAACTTCTAATGTTTATCTTTTCGTCTCGTAGAAAATCAGAATACGATACTGCCAAATAATATTTAAGACCAAATTACATATAACTGATCCGGAGAAGAGTGTTCTTGGAAAAGGAGTTTTTGTAAACCAAAATTTCGTTTTCAGAAATGTTAAATATTGGGTCCATATTTTAGAATTAAATTGTACTTCGATCTGATGGAAGAAAACTAACCTGGATGTCCTTTGTAAGAAAAAAGAACGCAAATATCTGATGACAATGTAAGTAACGATGGTGGTATTAAATTCAGCGGTTTTTTATTTTCGCGCACCATATCGCCTCAGTTCCTTTATTTGTGTTATATCCAAACCCGTAGCCAGAAATTTATTTCGGATGGGGCCCAGACATCTCGGAAACGATTAATGGTTAGTTATGTTCTGATATAATTAACGATGTTTAATCTAGACTAGATCTTGAATCTAACTTACATTCGATATGAATATATGAATGTTTACTTTGATGTAACGAGTCTATTACATTAACCTGAGTAATATGACATATACTACTTTTCCCCATATCTTCTAATCGTAGGCAATTTTTACTGTATTTTATATTTAGCATTAACAATTAATAATAATAATAAATAAATAAATTTATTGTCAAAAAACAGTACAGACTGCGTATGACCACGTGGAGGACAATAAAGTAATTTACTCTCCGGAAGCAAGCAAGGGACCATCCCATCTATTCCGATCAAGGGCCGTAAGGCAGAGGCGGATTCAAAAATTTCAGCAAAAATTCCTGAATAAGATAAAAATTTAGCTGCGAGTTATAATACATATATAATGTCAATATGTTTGTAATTTAAACAGGACATCAGAACGATGATGAATTTATGCAATGGAGCATTCCATAATTCACGTCCAATTCCCTACTAATATTGTTTATTACTTATGAGACGTCGGAGAGCTTTCATTTGTGAGGAATCAAGTTTCATCATTTTAAAATGAGTGTAGTAGCGTTTTTTCTTTGTGTAATTTTTAAATGCTGTTTTCTCGGAAAGGAAAAGGTGACAAGTGAAATAATAGGGAATCCCCTTTTTTATGTTCTAACGTAGGATGCTCCATTTGTGTGATTTGCTCCGTCCGGCTTCGTAGGTAAGGGACGAGACAATCTAGGGGACATTTTCCTGTTAACGTATATGTTGAAGTACTTTCATTACAAGTTTTCCGGTGGGATCCAGGCACTAGTGTTCCTTAGAAGGTGAAAGGTGCTTTGTTTGAACAGTTGGATGGAATTGCCCTTTTCATTGTATTCTCACGCGGTGTCGGAGCTGGTGCTTATGAAGTAAGGCGCAGTTGAAGGCTCTCAAGCCGCGCGCGTTTATCTTCTCCCAGCCATCAATCACCCGCCGCCGGCCTCCACAGGCGATAGCGATAAGATAACGAGATCCTCCTCCTCTTAGCATCGTTGCCAGGGGGCTCGCTGTTCTTCCTTATCAGCAATAAAGTGAGTTGCAGAAGTGGCGCTGCTCCAAGCTCAGTCGTGTGACGTGTGGGCGTGGCATCCAGGGGAACGCAGCTGCTACGAGATAAGAAAAACTAAACGAACTCCCATATCTATACTTACCATTCAAGTACTCCAAGTTAGTCAACTCACTGAGAAGTGCAATGATTTTATTTATTTTTATTATAATTGTTTTAAAACGCAGTATTATCGACAGCGGTGGTCTACTAGTAATGTCTCCTCTACCACGATGTCGCTGAGCGGTAGAGCGCGTGTTCACACCCTGCTCGGCCGAACTAGGTGAGGGTTTTGGCTGGAGATTCCCTCACCTACTCCAGACAAATGTCGTTTCGCTACCTTAAGTTCCCCGGCTACCCAAAGTACTCACCCAAGACAAGGCTATGCGGAAGAACGAGCCGAACGGCTCGCCAATAGACATGTAATAATAATAATATGAATTATAATGATGAAAAAAATATAATTTAATCTCTATCTAGCAGTTAATAGTATAGTATAAACAATTCTCAGGAACTCACTTGACACATTTGAAATAAACAAGAGCGTGTAAAATCATGACGGCCGAGCGCAACGGTTTAGTGGTTTAAGCCTCACACATCGGAAAAAGTGAAATATCTGTTTGTGACATATAGATAAAAGTGATGTAAAATTCAAAGTGAACTTCCGTCACTTTCGGGATTCTTTAAGTTGTTTTTTTTATAAACAAGTTATTCTTCCCTAAGACGCAATGTATTACACCAAATATAATTGCAATTATTTCTTTTAAATGAGATTTTTTTTTCAAGTTGAAATCGCAATAAGTACGTTACTCTATTTATACAGATTTGAGATATTTAATGATTTAATTCTACCTACACTAGTACTACCTTCAAGTTGTGGACATTTAGACTTGATGAAATTACCTGTCTGGGAATAAGGAGAATTAAAAAGCTATTTATTACGTGTCCTTTCGAAACGAATGAAGAATTTCTTCATGGATGGGATCTCGTGCTCTCTAGATCTCGTAGAGACTCTCTCTCCGAGACTTCTATGGTGTATAATATTCTGCAGTATCCATTTTGTGGGGAAATAGAGTTTACTCGTTCATTGTATGGAAGATTTATGATATGTGAGTGTGTAAGGGCATGAACGTGTTTTCGTGATAGAAAATAAGAATTTATTTTTACTTCCCGCGGTCAAGTAAAACGAGTGCGATCCAAGGGAAAGGGCGTATGGGTAAATTCTATGATTTTAAGGTTTTTTGTTTTCATACATTTTTCATTTACGTGATATATGTCATTTTTACTTCTCCAACTCATGAACTTGAATAAAATTCATTACTACGATTCGTCGTATAAATGCGATAGCTGTCATCTTCTTACCATAAACCAGGTGTCATTAATCACTGCTTCGTTTATTTGCTGGAAATATTACCTATTTCAAGGGCAATGTATTGTAAGTTATATCGATTTATTATAGTTATTATTATGAAATAGAATTTAGATTTAACATTATGTAATTGAGGTTACTTAAGGTATTGTATCCGTCAGAGCGACCAGGTTTAAGTACCCTCGCAAAATGTTTTAACGATAGTGGATTCCCTATCCAGTAGCAATGAATTTTCGTACCCTTACGGGGCAAAATTTTGAGTTATTTGACTTTAAATTATTATGAGCTTATACGAGGAACTTTCGCGGGCTTTTTGATATCCGGACAAAAAGTATGGATTAAACATTGCGAAAAAAATCTACCCCAACATGTCAAATGCAAAGGGGAATACAGTGTTGTCAAGATGTTCATACTTTACGTGGCATTTACAACATTAATTCACGGAATGGGCAGCCGCGTCACGTGACTGAAGACAATGTGATCCTCGTCAAAGAATGAGTTAAACGTCGTTATAAATTCAGTATCAACTCCTTTGGGGCATATTTTGAAGTTTCTTGAATAGTTGGCAACTTGACTTCGGTCATCGCGGATATACGAGTAATATCTTAAGAAGTGTATTTGTTCCGAAAAAAAAAAAAAAGAATTAGTGAATCGTGGATTTAAATCTGACAAGAATTACATAAAACGTAATGATATATGGGGATGTGTCGTGGATTGCCCATGAATTAAAATCGCAGCACTTCAAAACAAATGGAGAGAGCTCAGTTTTATGGCAACGTCGTACGAGGTAGAAAGGGCGTATCGTTGTAGGTAAAGAAGAAAGAAAAGCAGCGGGCATGGGAGGACTCTCCGACTGACCTCGTTCGCGGGTCGACGCCTCGCCACGCCACGTGACGGGACGCGCGATTGGTCCGCGACTCTCTTTCCACCCAATGAGACAATCCTCGTCGGCACCCCCGTCTCCTCAACCGATTTCAACAACGTCTCCGAAACTCCAGAGCGCAGCCCGCCCCGCTCGGCGAAAGCACTTGCCGTAAAATCTAACTGCACCCTCCGCCGTTGCCTGCGACTCGGGCGGCCGTCGTACGAACTACTGCCGTAAAGCTGAACATCGCCCCGGACGAATCACATGGAACTGCGGAGTTCGCAATTTGCCCACATTCCGATGGAAGCGCTAGGTGCAATCGACCGCCA
Source organism: Laupala kohalensis (assembly GCA_002313205.1). Lineage (NCBI taxonomy): Eukaryota > Metazoa > Arthropoda > Insecta > Orthoptera > Trigonidiidae > Laupala > Laupala kohalensis. Next base: position 252,507 of record NNCF01127014.1, read on the forward strand.
TGTTTGTTTCACGGATGCTGTTTTATTTCTCTCGGGAATTACTTCCTCTTTGGCATTTGAGTTGAAGTTTTCTTCACCGAAGACATCGTTTATGTACATTGGACAATAGTGTTACCATTAAATTTAATTTTTATTTTATTTTGTTGTACTTCTGGTCTCTTTTATCTATTAGAATAGAAATGCGTTAATTTGTTACCCTCGTGTGCAGATAACAAAAGTACATTCACTAACGAGAATTGTGGCTAAAAATAGTATTGTTCAAAAGGATAGATGGCAATTATTAATTTGTATAAAACTATTTTCTATTTCAGTTTATTATCTTTTTTAAATTCATGATCCCCCCTTCCAACTAAAATCCATACATTTAAATGTGTATTATAACATTTTTTTTTTGCAATTCAGTTTCTTTTTAAATTAATGCCAATCGTTCTATTGTTTTTATTATTATAATTATTTTTTGCTACTTTTTTTCATTTTTATGTAACTCATTGTTGCCTCTCCATGTTATTCTTTCTTTTTAATACATTCATATTTGTATTTCTTAGTGCAACATTTTTGTTCTCGTGAAGCTTTACGTCTGAATTTTTTGCTTATGCTAAAATATATGGAGAGAATCTGAAAGTAAAATATTATTTGAAGGATAAAAGTTTCGTCAATTTCTTTATTAATGTTTTTCAGTAGTAAAGAACAAACAGAGCAATGCATCCTTGTTTACTGTGTCACGCCATTCAGTTGTTACAGAGTTTTTCTTAATTTTTGTTTCATCTCTCTAGTGTGTCAATACTCTGAGTTTTATAGGAGGACGAGACATGCATATAAGACGACACACGAAGCTTGTACAAAATACCGAATGTGGACTTCATGCATTTGAACAAGTATTTCTTTAAGCCACCAGTCTCCTGCTCCATTATAGTTAAAAATTTGCTTCTTTTCTACACTCCAGTCATGTAACTTTGTCGAAAATTTTGCAGTATGGCTACGAAACATTAATTGCCAACACCTATGAATTTAAGTAATATCCGAATAAATAGTAATAGTTGTCACAAAAGAGACTATTTGCTGCAAAGTAATAAACGTTAATATCACAAACTAAGGCGCAGTGTAATATTCGTTCCACACGCTCATGGCCGATATTGACAATAGATTCCAGTTTTCAGAAATTTGAATGTCCTGCCAACATAACGCGAGGTACAAATGTCATTACTCTTATGGACGATGGCGAAGTAAAAGCGGTGGCTACATTGAGCACAAACTCTGTACCAACATTAAGCCAGTTATACTGATGACAAAAAAACATTTATTTCTTTATTTATTAAGAGAGTTGTTACAAACTGCCGAAGACCACGTTGAGTAATTTACTGCGACTAATATACAATAACATATAAACATTTGCGCTTCCGATCTTGGTTTTTGTTCGGTTTCCCGAGGCGAAGTACCATCATGACTTTGAGTATGTTTTCGGCACTCGTTTGTGGTGTCAGCACTCGTTTGTTGAAACGAACCACGGGAGATTTTTTTGCGAAATTTGTATGATGGTGTTTACATTAGCACGATACAGAATGAATTACTGAAAGTGAAACTGATAATTCAGGTACATCGTCGTCGGCCAGGTGAAAATTGCGACGGACCGGGACACGTACCCGGGAGATCTCGCTATGACCGCAGGTGTGCTACTACTGAACACCTGCAGTGGCAGCACATGTAAATTGATAATTAAGATGTTCTAACCTGGAAGAAAGTGAAATTGGCGTATTATTTTCCTTACTGTTTATTCTCTAGTGTGGGATGAAAATACTATTTGTGGTTTGCAACAGAGTTAATGAGGAAGAATTTTTATTCAAATAATTTAAAACTTGCAATGATTAGCTAGTTTTTATCATTATTTAAATTTTCGTATTCCATTATTTTCTTCCGTAGCTGTATAGTCATTTTACGCCATAATGTACGTCATAGATCGGAGCTTCAGTGTGTCTCATAGAAATAAGATGCGTCTTGCTTAAGGTATTATATCCGTCAGAGCCACTTGGCTCAAGAAACCGCCAAAAATGTTTCACGTGATAGTTTGAACCATTCCCTATCCAATGACGATGAATTTTCATACCTTTACAGCGCAAAATTTTGAATCATTTGACTTTAAATTACTATGGGCTTATATGGAAAAACTTTGACGGGCTTATGATTTTTTGATATCATGACATAAGTACTGGTTTGACATAGCGAAAGAAACCTACTAAAACATAGGAAATAGAAATATGTATGCAATGACAATAAAATTTTCATACCTTACGCGGCACTTAATATTCACTGTGAAGAAATTTTTTTTGATTCTTTTGTTATTGATTCTTCGATATAACTTCATCTAACCACAAATATGTGTCTTTATAATTAGACAATCATTTGCAGATCACAGAATTACGGCGAGAATCCTCTCGTAAATGAGTGGAACAACTCTTCATTTATTATATTGATTTATTTTTGGTACTCGCCAAAGTTTTGAGGTCAGGGCTAACTAAAATCACAATACAAATACGAACCAAGTTCAACCGGCAAGTCACATATTGTACCACCTTACAATCTTAGTATCATACTCACTTCACCGACCAAACAAATCATGTTAAAAATTATGATAACAATAAAGTCATTCTTTTTAATTTCATAATTCACAGTTCAGTTAATTCTGTGATCTGCAAATGATTGTCTGATTATGAAGAGACACAGTTGTTGTTAGATGAAGTTATTTAGAAGATTTAAAAGGTTAATTCAACAGAAGCTGTGGCAAGTATTGTTTTTACTGAAATGGCCGCCGCATCGCGTGACAGTAAACATTGGAACCCTTGTCAAAGAAAGTCAAACGACAATCTAAATTTATTACAAAGTTTTAAAATTTGAAAAAATAGTCACCATCCAACTGTAGTAATCGGTTGTGCGAATTATTAATTAATTAGAATTCCTTTGTGAACATCTTGACTTCAGTGAAAACGGACATGATACCTTAAAGTGGACCCCTGTGCTAATCGTAGAACATGCAGGTAATGATATACCAACTGTGACGGACATAGGGTTCGATCTTTAACCTCTGACTGAAAGAACAGTGCATGAAGTTAGCATTTTAACGGTATAGAGAAACCTTTGTGTGGGTGCCGCGGCAACCGTGGGGAATGAGTGGAGCTACGCAAACCCAATCACCGCAGCAGACATATGATAACACCGCGCTTTCACTCCATTGGTTACATCTCGTCGCTTTTCTTTCGTCTCATGGACTATAGTTTAGATCGCGTTCGCGATCCGTCCTTGACTTCAGACAGGAGCGACGGCCCACGCGAGGAAGACTCCTCATCCCAGGGGTAGTGAGAGTGTGTGTTGGGGGTAGTAGGGGTGGCTGGGATGTTCGCTCGCAATTAGGTCTAATGACGGCGGTGCGTTTCCAGCTCAGCGACTGAACGGCGGCGACGCGCAAACGAGCGCTGGACCTCGGAGCCGTCCTTGCTCCCTCCCCTCCATCACCCTCCCTCCTCCCCCCTCCCTCCATCATCCCTTCGCGCTCCGTTCGTTCGGGAGCCAATGCGGTTATCCTTATTGGCGCGGCGTCCAACTCATCCAGACGATGCGAACAATGATGCTGCCCGATGAGGTTAAGGACATTGGGGATCTACGCTCCGGAGCACCTGGAAATGGCCGTAGAACGGGATTGGTCGGTACAACAAGCTCTGAATCTGAAAACAAAAGTCATAGTCTCAAATATATCTGGTATCATAAACATTAATTCGTAAATGTCTCCGACATTTTTAGTTCCTTTTCTGATTAACTGGATGGAGCAAATTACACAAATGAAATATCGACGAGTTCCTAATATTTTATCTTAAACACTTTCCATTCCGATATAACATTTAAAAATTACATCAAGAATAGAGCTACTAGACTCATTTATTTGAAAACAAAAGACGCTACTTGACCCCTTGACAAATGAAAGTCTGGTAACTAATAAACAATATTCGTAGAGAATTGTTTATTATGATATATTATTAATTCCTCTTCTGATGTCTTGTTTGTCGTGTTAATGCTACATGTGAAACCGACTGAACTTTGTCTATAACTAGATGATAGGATAGTATCGGACATATTATTCAGTAAATAAAACACTTACTACTTAAAAGTAAACATTCCTATATTCATACAGAGTAAAGGTTAGATTAAATCACGCGGATTGATCTAGTAGTTTTCTCACTCCAGTTACCAATACAGCCTTTTGCATTATTACCAAATTACATATTTTTATGTGCCTTAATTATTAGGCAAATTTCTCTACTACTAAATAAATAAATAAACTTTATTGTCAAAAAGCAGTTGCAAACTGCGTATAACCACGTGGGAGGCAACAAACTAATTTATTGCTACTATCCCTGTGCTTGAAATAAAGATAGGGAGTGTAAGTCAAGGGTGTTAGCGAGCTCTGAATATTACTTTCTACATGTTTCTGTTTAGCGGGACACGAATGTCTATAAAATGAGTTGAATAATTGTTTTCTTATGTTGTGGAGTCAGATCCGTTGCTTTGAGGGGTTTTATACGTATGAATGGTTCTGTCGAAGTAGATTTCAAAGATTATTGTTCTTATAGTTATCTTCCGTTCTCCAAAAACGATGTTAAGAGTTCGATATGCTGCTCTCTTCCAAGTATACTGAAAATATGATATTGCCGAAAATTATGCAATATGGCTACCTAACACAAATCGCCAACATCTACGAATTTAAGTAATATCGAAATACATATTAATAGTAGTCACTAAAGCGACTATTAGCTGTTAAGAAATACAAGCTAATAACATAACATGCTAAGGTAATATTCGTTCCATTCGCTCGATGCAGAAAGGACAGAATGGCGCCACAAGAGCAAGTGAATTGAATTGATGGCCCATATTGACAATGGACTTAAGTTTTGAGAAGTTCGAATGTCCTGCCAACATAACGCGAGATACAAATGTCATTACTCTTATGGACGATGGCGAAGTAAAAGTGTTGGCTACACTGTGCACAAGCGCAATACCAACATTAAGCGAATTAGACTGATAATAAATAAATAAGTAAATAATTTGTCAAGAGAGCAGTTACAAACTGCCTGTGACTACGTTGAGGACATTAAAATAATTTACTCCGTCTTTATACAATAAACACATAACGTTTTCGATCACGTTTTTTTTTCTTAAGTTGAATTTTTGGAGGCAAAGTAACCTGACTTACAGTATAACAATCAGCATCCTAAGGAACTGAGTCTAAGATCTTAGTGGTTTCTTATGGAGCGAGATGTCTCGTAATCCTATTTCTTGCACTTGTCGATCTTTTAGCCTCTCTGGACGTTTTGCCTGGTTGGAACCTAAAGATGTGGGGATTACTTCAAAAGAGTATTTATTTAATGACTGGCATTATTTCGATTTTAACATCCCACATTCTACCAATTCCAACTGCCAAAACTTAAATTTTATTTTCTTTCGGCATTTTCTACCTCCACGTTTCGCCACATCGGATATTGACATCACTGATGTGGCAAACCTACTTCTCTAGATCCGTCGCTATTGTATATGATTTACTAGTAGAATGATCTTACACTTTCTCTGCTTTGTTTGCAAAAATTTTACCTCAGTCCGGATTTATGCAACGAAGGGAACTAGGCTCCGGTGTAATTGCGATAAAAATCTTCTGACAATATCGCATGTATCGAGAATTAAAGCTCTGTGTATGGTTTCAGGTTGATGTAAGATAGGAAGGTTTCCTAACTGCTCCACAAGAGTTCTTCGTACTATACCGGTCGCTTATCAGACAAATGGGTGGATGGGAACTTTCTCTTTAGGTCACTTTACTATAAATTCTTGTGCCAAAGCAACATACTTGTTAATTTTCCCTGTATATGTTATCTGTAAGTTGTTATTTCGCGATACAGCAATGTCTAGTACCTTTTTTTGATTGCGCATTTTATCTTTGATCACAATATCGGGATCAAGATTGACATCGGGACAAATTGGGTTATTTATCATAATAATAATAATAATCATCATCATCTCCAAAAGTGTATCTCATCGATTTTGTTGTAGTGAATTAAACAATCTAGAAATAAGACAAAGAACGACAAAATATCAACAACTAGCTTTTGAAGTAAAAAACATTCTGGAATGTTCAAGAAGTAATCATAGTGCGCATCATTTTATGTACCCTAGGACTAGTACTCCAATCCCTAGTTGAATCCATCAAAAATTGCAATACAGCGTCGTCCTGTCCCAGGCCCACATTACGAGGAAGTTCTAGAATCTGAAATAGTTTCTTCCTCCCTGGAGAACTTGATTTTACAATCCACTACTGAGAGAAAAACCGACACAAATTGAGAGAATTATGACATAATTATAATAATTATCGTCATCCTCTTAACCTCAGAGATGAAAACCAGAAACTTCTCCGTCCAATTTTCTTGTCTGATAAAATTCAGCAGTCAATTCTTCCGTTGCGTAATGGAAGGAATTCGATTGTAAAGTGGAAGATTTTTCGGCTGAAAGCGGGTCCAGTCGCTGTGCACGCCACCGTCTCCCTGAAGCAGGAGACCTCCTGATGTGTGACTGCGGCACGTGCGCGGCCTGTTATCTTCCGCACAGCGCTGCTCTCTTATCTCCTGAAATCAATGCTTCTTCACAGAGACAAGTGAAGAAATAATACGCGTTGCTTTCTAGATTCATCTCGCGTCTGCTCCAAACCCTTCGAGTGGCTCAGGGGCTGCGACGCAACCGGTATGTTACATCAGCGCTGACCATCTTCCCTTAGCACTCGGGCCATTTTCTATTGACTTTTGATCGATCAGACCGTCTGGGAATGGGGTTTTGCAAAATGTTACCCGACGAATAAAGCTACTGGGTTATATTTATTTATTTATTTGTAATGTGATATTTTAATTCTCGTCGACAAATTTATACTAATTCAAGCTGGACAATTTAATTTAAATATTTCTTTATTTATAAAAAGTATTTTTAATACTTAGTGTTATGATAAAATATTTTCATATAGCTTTATATAGCGAGGTAATTTTGAGCACCTGTTTTCTCTCATCGTACATGCCGTATCGAATATTAATTCTGAAAGTTTTATAGTTGTGCCCCACAACGTGTGATGAAAAAATTGATGTAAAATGTGCTATGACTCGCGGGCCGCTAGTTGGACAGCGCTGAGCTACATGATTCAGGTTACGAGGAAGGAGGAAAGAACTGCTGAACACAATGTTCATTGTATCTGCCGGCAATCCTCTGTTCATAAAAAAAATGTAAATTGCGTCATTGACTTTTATATTTGCTCTCTGAAATTGATTCAGTATGATCTCAATATAAAATTATGTAATATTTATAGTAATAATAATTAAAATGGCCGGTTTAAGTAGACTATTTATTAAAAGAACACACATTTCAAAAACACCGTTTTCAATACATTTATTGAGTCATAAATTAACAAATACAAAACTTAGAAATTCTAGCCATTTTCTCCAGTTTGTAATGGCTAGCACAAGAAGAAAATTAAAATCAAATTTATGTCTCCAGCAGACTTTTTCCTCCCTCGGGAGGGTTTAAATTTGCATTCTTCTTTCATATTCCTTTTCTCTTTACATTTCATTCTCCCTTTTCCCTTGTTTGAAAATTATAGTTTTCAGTTTTATTCATTTTCTAATATAATGTATTAAACAATTTTATTCTGTCTTTTCCTATCATCTTTGTATTTAGATATTCGGTGAAATCAGGAGGGTTTTTAGTGGATATGATCGAGTTATTCGATGAGTTCCAGACACGGGGAAGATTCATGTTTGCTCTTCCGTATGGTGCAAAACAGCATTTTCCCCCACATGCAAGGGCTCTAATGATCTTGGCGTTGGCGAACCCTAAAACCCAAATAAAAAGAAGTAGGCTATTCTTTAAGATTGACTAGGCAGCTCAATCCAGCACGTGAGGTCTCCGTGGCTCTTGTAGGACTACATGCTTAATTTATTTTCTAAAGCAAACATTATACGTAGAAAAAATGGTATTCCACATAACTAATAGAACACTTCTTACTGGAAATGAGACAACAAATTACATTTAATGTTGAATTATTGAGATAAAAAAATGTTGTTTAGGGTAAGGTTTACGTTGACAGTATTATTAATAGAATAGCGCGTGAAATACAAAATAATCATTTAAAGTTCAAATATTCACATAACATATGTTTGAAAACGTGCGTAGAAAGAACAATCTCGGAACTTTGTTGTGAATAGTTTTACCCTGATTATGTTGCGCGACAATATCAAATACGTTAACTAATTATAGTCGCGGTAGTGGTCTATAATATTTTTTAAATATAGAAATACATGGAGGTGATGGATGTGAAGAAGTATTTCCTGAACGATCTTCTTTATCTAAACGTTTTCTTGGAGCCGTGTGCAAAATTTAACGACTCCTGAATCTTTTTATCGGCATCAGCAGATATATTCTGAATACGTTAGGATATAGTGAAGATACGATTGTAAAGAGATATCTCTTCGAACTTATTATATAAGGAACTCCTTGAATGAGCTGTTAATTTCAGATAGTTTTTCCTCGTGAAGTGATCATTTATTGAATATTTCTGAGAGTAGTGTGAAGAAGAGCACGCTAAAACAACAACAGTAATAATAATAATAAAAATTTTACTGTCAAAAAAGCTGTTACAAACTGGGTATGACCACGAAGTGGAATAGAAAAGCAAACAAGGGTCCATCCCATCAATTCCGGTGAAGGGCTCTAAGACAGAGGCAAATATCACGTTTCAGAACTTTACTCGTAAGATACCAATAAAAATAGTTCGCTACGTTTTACATTATCAACAGAATACTAACAAATTTTTATGTAATAAAACACGAAAAATTCATTTCACAAGTACTCATTATTATCAAACTAAAATTTATTCGGAAAATATTCTTTATAAATCGTAAGTATTAAAATAGCACTGAATCCGAGATTCATTATTTCAATAAACACCGCCCCTAGACAAGAGTCTAGCGGGTCTGTGTAAAAACTCCGCCTCTACCCGAAGGAAAACCAGAGAAAAACCCGAGTCAGGATAGTAATACTGTATATGCTAGTATATACTGTATATGTATATATAGTGGTGGATCTAGACCGTAATCAAGGGGGGGCTGACTGGGGAGCATTTTTGTTTAAAAATTTTGGTTTTATAACACACATTTTTTAAATGTTACCTGTAAATAAAATGCATCAAATAAATAATTAACAATCTAGTATTATTAATAAAAATTATTTATTACAATTATTAATCTAGTATTATTAATGACAGCAACATTAAGAATTATAACTAATAACGATTATTAATCTGAAAACAACAAATTATGCCATTTATCAACTTTAATTTTGTAAG
>NNCF01127014.1:267033-280481 GCA_002313205.1 Laupala kohalensis
TTTGAGAAAGTGGGTAGTAGAGATATTGGTCGGTAATTTCATATATTAAGTTTGTTTCGTTTCTTGTGTAAAGGTTTCACTTTAGCTCTTTTAAATATTTTAGGAAACACCCCTTCCGATAAAGAACTATTAAAAATATTTGAGTGTATTTAATATAGCATGGGACGAAAATTTAACAATAAACTCAGGAATATCATCTACGCCTGTTGAAAATTTGTTTTTTAATGAGCTGATGATTCCCATGACTTCACTGGCATTAGTTTCGGAAGTGAACATAGAATTGGGTATGTGGGTGGATATAATTGGAGGACATTGATTTGGATATATTGAGTTCGTTATTTTACCAACTTCTGAGAAGTGAGAATTAAACAAATTTGCGATGTCCTGAGGATTTGACACGATCTTGCCATCGTTTAGTAAAGAAACATTTTCTTCGCGATTTTCAGAAGTTGACGTAATTTTAAAGGCAATATTTCACATGGCTTTCATCCGGTTGTTCGATTTTAGTATATGCCTGTCGTTTTCCATTAGCTGCATAGACTACTTTTCGAAGAATAGTCTTCTGTTTACAAAAATAATCATGGAATTCGGGTGGTTGGTAGATAATATAAACGGTGTTTGTTTCTTGAAGAAATCCATATCTCTTGGGTGATCCATCTATTGTATTTCTTTGTGTTAATTAACTTGTGTTTTATGGGAAAACTAGAGTTGTAATATTTTTGGAATATTGAGATAAATACATTGAATTTGTCGTCGGTGTTTTGGCAATTGTAAACATCTTTCCATGTTTCTTCACGCAAATAATTTACGAATATGGATTTATTTATGTCATTAAACTCTCTTGTAAATTTGTAAAGGATTTTAAGCGGTTTTAGTTTATTATTAATAGTCAATACTTGAGCAAGGTGATCACTGTATCCGGCGATAAACACTTCAGAGAGATACGAGATTCCATTGTTGACTATAATTTGATCTAGCAATGTTTGAGATGAGCCGGAGAGGCGAGTGGGGTCATTTATCGTAGTAATAAGGTTGAAGGAGTCGATAAGATTCTTGAATCGATTAACTGGTGAATGTGCAGAGTCGGATGTACTCAAGAAATCGATATTGAAATCACCACATATAACGATAGATTTAGTAGATTTATGTGCGATATGTTCTAAAACATTTTCGAAGTTCCGAAAAAATATGTCAAGATCTGATTGAGGAAGTCTATAAATACACAAAACAACAATAGCGGTGTCGGTCAGATTAACTGCAGAAAATTCGAACACACTATCTACGCAGAAGTTCTCGTAGCCTGTCAGTGGAGAAGATAAAATATCATTACGAACGTAGATACACGTACCTCCGTGGGGATTTTTGCCTTTAAAATTTTGCCGACAGTAAGAACTTGCTAAATAATAATTAGAAATAGCAGTATCGTTGATGTTGTTAGTTGAAAGCCAATGCTCTGTGAGGCATAGCAAATCGAATCGATTTTCGTGTACCAGAATTTCAATGTCTGTCAATTTGTTTGAAAGGGATTGGACATTATGATGAAATATAATTATTTTATTTTCGCAAAGAGTTTGTGACTCACGAGAAATGGAATCGACGTTAGATTGTGGAGAGGAATTTGAAATTGGTACAGCTTCTAGTTCCGGATCAAGCCCGCACACTGCATACGAGAATATTTTCATACGAGATATTTTAGTGCGGAATGTAAAGTATTGTACAGAACTGCATGATGTGCAGACACTAATCCACAGCGCAAGAGATAGGGTTGAAATGAAAAATGTGATCTCAAACATCCATTAGTGGATATGCATCTGAAGAAGAAGAAACGAGATAACCTTACGAATAGATATAACTAAGAATCCAGTGTTCGACTGTATTCGACCTAAGTTATTTCGATACTATAAAACCCATAGAATAAGGGCGGCTATGCACATGCGATTTTCTGTCGCGCAATTATTTAGTCGTGTGAATAGAACAGACAGAATTCAATGCGACTAGAAAATTGAGGTTACCAAAAAAATGCAAGAGGGTCTATTTTTCAGGCGACGCGACTATCACGTGTAGAAATGGTAATCAAACTAATACGACTCGTCTAATAATGTTCGTAAGTTTATTGTCAAAAAATGAGTTACAGACTGCGATTGACCACGTGGAGCACAATAAACATATTTAGTCTCCGGAAGCAAAGAAGGTCTGTTGTTCATAATTCCCTTAATAAAGCTATTTGTCATCTAAAAAAACGTGGTTGTTGAAAATTATATAAATAATATTGTGTCAACTATGAAGGTGAAATGTATATATTATGTATGTCCAAAACATGTGTTGCATTTGATTTGCATGCCCCGCCAATCCACGGGACGCAATGTTACCTTACATGATGCGTAAGTGGAATTGCGACTCATGTTGAATTCTGGACCCGTGTGCAGTTTGAAGGGGAATGTGCATGTCGAGCTCACGTAGAAAACCAGGATCACCTGTTATGGAATTGCCCTTTACGTGCACCAGAGCGAGTATGTTACTTTCGAGAATTTGGAAAATTCGACGAACTAACAACCAAAATAAGTAAGAAATTAATAGAGACAGAAAGTAAACATGAAGTTTTCATGACACATGTGAGCAAAACTGGAAACATACGTGAGACTTACCGAATGGATAATAGATATGCTGAAGCCTCTTTGCTGGCGGTGATGGGCAAGTTCTGCAGCGCGAAGACAAGACGCGCAAACAGAGAACGAAATGCTAATAGTTACTTTAGCAATAACTGAGATAGGTTGGTAACATCTGATAACGGCATACTGTTAGATGCGTGGCAATACGTTGGAATAATTCTAAGAAAGACCGGAATACACAAAGATTCATTGAGAATGTGCAATATGCAAGGAAATATAAGAAATGGTTTATGCCGATTAGTAGGATGATCCTAGTATTAACAGGACATGGTGATATGAATCAGTATTTGGTGAGAGATCAGGAGAGAGAGTGTGGAGATGGTGAAGAGTCAGTCAACCACATTTTATGGAGTTGTGTGTTACATCGGTTGGAGGGTGATATTTGAATCGGATGAAGAGAATAGATGTTCCTTCGATTAGAGAAATACAACATATTCGAGGAGTTTGTTGATAGCATATGGATTATGAAGGAAGTGTTGAAGAAGGTTGGATGATGTTATTGTTTGGAAACGATCTTAAAAGTTAAAAACGAAAAGAAAAAAGACATAGAATGTCTAATGATGGAAACTTGGCGTACGTGACATGGAATAAGCTGTTATAATTTTCTGCGATAACAGTTTTTTTTTCAGAGTACCACGTGTGCTATTAATTAATTACATCTTGTATTGAATTATTTATGGTTTAAAAAAATTAACAAAAAAATACATTGCTTTAGTAACATAAGACAAGGAGGTTGAGGTCAGTTAATAGGAAGTGTGTATTTTTTCTTGATTGTTTAACAATTTTGTAATGTTAGTGATTGTATCAATAAATAATGTAGAACGTGGTTTGATCTGGTTGTGTTCGTTCGGAAGGAGGATGTGTCTGAGAGGACGCGTCGTGTCTTAATTCCTCGGAATCGTGTCGGCTAGCGGCCGGAAGCGGAAGGCAAACATACGTCGCTGTTCCCACAGCCCTTACACATCCGCTGTCGCAGGGAGCACTGCCTTCGATTCCGCGTCCAGACGCAACATCCACGAGGGTCAACGTCATTCCAGGGACAGACGTAAGCCAGCAAAGGAACTGCCGTACGCTTCATGAGGATACGACAGATAACAGGTTCCTGAATATCATCAACGTTAGAAAGGAAATACAGTGGGACCAGTGGTGGATCTATGGGCGGGGGGGGAGGCTAAGGGGGCTATAGCCCCTCCCCCATTGGACCTGAACTCTTAACAGATAAAATTGAACTCGATAAATGGCATGCTTTGTAAATGTGTTACCGGATTAATAATGGTTATTAGTTATAATTGTTATTAATAATATATTTATTATTATTAATAATACCAGATTAATATAATAAATAATTCCAGGTTAACAATTTTAATAAATATTGTTATTGATATTAATAATATCAGATTGTTAATTATTTATTTTATGCATTTTATTTAAGGGTAATATAAAATTTGATGTTGTGGAACCATAATTTTTAAACAAATATGTTCCGCAGTTACCCCCCACTTTGATACGGTCTAGAACCGCCAGTGAGTAGGACTCTCTCTAACTGACCTTGGACTGACTGGCCCACTCCGTGGAACAGTTTTGATATCTCTTTTTCAGCGTATAATTAGCTGGCTGGTGGTGACTCAAACATCGATTGACGATTTGACGTGTCTTTGCTGGAAAATTCCTGGAAAGTTAAACGGGGTGACATTGCGACCTTAGGTGCGCAACGTGTTAGACTCGAAAGCAAGAAGGGCAAGAAACTATTTTTCTGTGAATCAATTTTCTTGTTCGTTTATGAGTATGTATACAGTACAATAAAATGAGTTGCAAAGACGGCTCATTTGCGTGTTTATTCGTGATAACCTGATGAAATTGTATGCTCTCTTTGAACGAAAATTGATTTTCCACGAATCTCTCATTAACCGGCGAAACGAGTAATTAGTGGCCATGTTCTCGGTCCCGACCAGACCGGTTAAGAGGGGTCCTACTGAAAGGAAAACCTATAAGCACTTGCATATTTTTCACTTATTCTGGTCAAAGTGTTCCAAATACATTTCTTCCGATGTATTATTTCGTTTTTCTTTTTCTTTTTGTCGTTAAACTTAGATTTTGTTCGAAGTTATTAATGATTGGTTAGTTACTTCATAGTTCTACTTCAATCAAGTTGCTTTGCGGATGAAGATGCAGATTGGACGACAAAGCTAGTTAGAAATCCACGAGAAATTAATTTGCTCGGAATATGTTTTTTACGAAACATGGTAAAACAAGTTGTCATAAAACGCCTCAGTCATCTGGTAGCTTAACGGGATGAGATTCACAAATTCGCTTCATGGATAAAGCAAAGGCAATTACGTTTCAGGACATGTACAAAAATTATAAATACAAAAAAACTTAAACTTCAAGTTGTACATCAAATTCTCAGTTTTCCTCATGCGTGTGAATTTCTTTGCTTCAAAAGCCTAGCGTCAACGGATTAGTATTATGGAACAGTTAAACTCGCATTTTTTATTTCTAACTGAATAAAATGAATTTTTTAAAATAATAAATAGTTGGCAGCATATTGTACTGTATACGGATCAATAAATTGAAAAACTGTATAGTTTTACCAATCATGGTTTAAAAAGGCGAAAACATTGTCTGACGAAGTTGGCATCTTCACTGTAAATTCAAGCAAATATTATGTCGAATTAAAGAAGACTGATAGTAAATTAATTTTGAAAATTTTACAACTTTTTAACACGTTTTTCGAAACGTATGCAGTATGGGTAGTTTTCCTGCATGCAAGAGGTGAATTGGAAGTGAAGAAGTGAATCAGTGAAGCAGTAACTGAAGTGAGGTGTGTGTCCAGACGAGAGGCGAAGATATCGACCCAGGACGCTCCCTTAGTCCGTCAATCGCCCTTTCTCCAGCCCTTAATTCTCAACCCTCCTCTCGGGACCCTGTAACCCTTAACGCGGAGCCGCTCAATGAAGTGATCCAAAAAACAACGCCCGCTTTCCCCGGCCGTCAACCCCTTTCAGGATCCACCCTGCAGAGCGAGGATGAGTGAGAACCTACGGAGGGTTCTCGGTTCCTCGCATTTGTTCTGGTGTATTTTCATAAAAAATTTATTTCCTTTATTGATATAATAATTATCTTTGTTCCTCAGTATTTGTTGAAAATTTTCATCGTCATGATTCCTTCGCCCGTATAGTGATTTATTGTAGTGAAGATAACGACGTGTACTTCCTGACCAAAATAAATCAATTTTTCTGAAGTACCTCTCTATAAAATAAACTGGTTCTGTAGTGGTATTTGGCGAACCTCATCCACGCATTGTATCTCAAGAAGTAGTTATTCCTTCAATAAATTAGCGAATGCCAGGTACGTTTCAGTTTTATGACTCTTACTTTAAGTTAAAAATGGCATCATATAGAACGGATTAGTAGAAGTAATTGTTGTAAAATTTATTTATATTTCAAACAGAGTAATGGTAAAATAACTCATAGTCGACTGTTATGATTATTTATAATTATAACACCATTTCCTCAACTTTTTTTTAACGATTTTGCAACGTTCTTAATTCCATAGTGATAATTCTTGTATCATTTCTTCTTCTGTGGATTTTGTCGTATTAATAATAATAATAATAATTTATTAATCTCCAAGTGAGCAATGCTCTGTGGCAAATGGAAAACACAATAGACATAATAAGAATATACATAATACGATAATGTGAAATAAAAAAAATCTTCGCCCAAATATCTATGAAATACACCCATACGGAATTAAATGTTTATAAAATTAGTACACAAAGAGCGAGAGGGATAATACACCTAAGAAATTAAAAAAGTTAAATTAGGTCAGGTTAGGTTAGATCAGGTCATGAAACGTACCTGACAGTATTATAGCAATGAATTGTCTATCTTTGTCTGCAAAGCTATATAATGTAAGCGCGTAAAAACGACCAATTAAAGTAGACCTTACAGAAAATATATCAAAAAGATTCCACTCATCCCAAAATAATACACTAAAAACACATTGAACAATTTATATGTGTAATTTGAGATAATGTTAACAAGTTATAAATTGTTCTGTTTTCTAGATGTTATTTTTAGGTTAGTGGAATCATTTTTTATGTATTTCCACTAAGGTCTTTAATAGGTCGGTTTTAAGCTCATACATTATTATAAAATACCGACTACTCGAAAGAATGTGGATAAAAATCCTAACCTTGTTTCTCCGGGCACATTTTTCTTCGTTCCTTCGATGGACTACGGAAACTGTCTAAAGAGATTCTCCTACAATTGGGAAGTTCGTTCCAGAAGACGAATAACCATGCGTTCAACTTCAAAAATCTCTGGTGGTTTGTAATAAGGAGGGAAGTGAACGCTTTACTCAAGTTATGAGACTCTTCCAGCTTCGTATCTTAAACTCTTCAGTTGTATCTCTCTTCGTCTCACTTAACCTCAGTCCATCTAGGATTTCTTTTCATTACTTATAAATTTGGAAGATAAAACTATTGCCTTGGGGAAACAAGCTGCAGTAGAGTAGTGAAGACAGGGGCGGACAGGAGAGGCTTGCGTGATTCAGCACCCAAAAATTGAATGAAAAAATGTGAATTATGTATAAATTATTACTCATTATATACCTACGAAATAATTATTAATCTATACTATTAAAAGTGGATTACTTAAAATGCCTGTGGAATGAAAGTGGGAAAAAGTAGTAGATTAAATTATTTAAAATTTCAAAGGTCTCTTCTTAAAGATTATTGGAACAAAAATGCAAAATATGGTTAATATTTATGAATTACAAGAGCAGAAAAACAATTTAAATTGGCTGCTAATGAATAGATGTGAATCTTCTCTTGCAAGCATACCAATGTATCCGCCAGAGTTCAATCGTGTTGCGTGAGGTGAACAATCCACTGAACGTGTAATCTACGTGACCGAATCGTAGAAGCGAAATTATATAAAGGCTGTGAAGAACATGGTTTATGTAGATAACCTAAAACTGAAATAACCAAAGACATGGTTTATGTAGATAACCAAAGACTTCAGTAGTCTTAACTATGCGCTAGGGTTATTGCTGTGTAATGTGTATGCTCCTTCTGTCTGGATTTTAAAATCATTCGTAATTACTTACAACTGCATATTAGCATACAATACTGAAAATAGTAGGTATTTTTATAAGTTATTTTCGTGGGATTTAATTTTTGAAAGAAACGAAAGTGAAACTTTGTCACGAAATGTAGAGAAATATGGAAACACATGATTTTAGAATATTATAGAAGAACCCCGGGCAACACCGGGTAAAATAAACTAAAAAATATCCAAACCTGCTGGCAGGTGTTTTAATATCAGAATGTTCACTAATGATTAATTTCCATTTTAAATCCCGGGCAACGGCGGGTATTTCTGCCTGTAATATAGACTATATATAATACTTATATTATAATAATTAATTAATAATATGAATTGGGAACCTCGTTCTTGAAGTAATCATGGGGAAGGGGAGGTCATATCTGAGTGTCGTATTTCAATGTGACAATATTGTGTTATTTAACATTTATTTAGTTGATGACGTCATAAACTGATTTGGAGTAAATTCTCTGAAATGCGCTTGAGGTAGTTGAACTTGTTGGACGGAAGAAGGCCAATAACCTGAGTATCTCCATGTCACACTCCGCTTCGCTAATAGACAGAGAGAGAGTCGGAGGTCCGATTCCGAGGGTTTCCGACAGAACCAAGTTTCGTAACTGATATTTATGGTCGCTCTCGGGGCACAATGGCCGATAAATCACATCTTCGGATCTGTGAACGTCTTCCGAAAGTTTCTTCTTCACGGGATTAAGTATTTCAGCTGCATGCACGGGTAATTTTGAGAACGTTATAAATTTTTGGTCTCGTCGTAGTTCTACTTTTTTTGCTCCCGAATTTGTGAAACATCGAGATCACGTTCAATAAGGTTAAGTACTCTTGCTCCATCTTTACTTCTCGATAACACGATATATCTTTAGTATTCTCTTTTGAGAAATTAGTGTTCGATTGTTAATTATGCTACTTTTAGGAAAAGTCCGGAAATTCATTATGACTGTATTATCCAATTACATTAGTGGAAGATGCCAAAGGTTTTGTGAACAGTGTGTACTTCTTCTGAGGGATTCTGTGTTCTGAGAACCACGACAATTGTTTTATTTTTAGCTTCCTATCTCGAATAACTAATTACGAAAAGAATTACGGTATGCCTCCCGCTCGATTATCTATTTGAAATGTTCATGATTCGAAATTTATTAAATGTTAATTTTAATTTTTCAATATTTGTCGATTATAATGTATTTAATATTTTATGTAAGACCTACGTCTTAATATATTTGAGGTGAATCATTAGTTTTTCGTACAGGGTAAAATTATTCACGCTGCAAAGTTCCTCACTATTTTTTGAGTGTTGGTTTTGTGGCATACCAAAGTTCAGGAAAGACGTAGTAATACATTCTAAGGAGTACGCGCCGTAAGAACCAAACAGGCGACTTTTCAAAACTCGACTTACCCACATCTCTCCAATTACTAGTTAGATATTGTTATCCATAGTTTGTGTCCGTAAAATTTATATATTTTTTTTTGAAAACAAAACTCCTCAAACAGCATCAGAACTCAGCTTCAAAATATCTTTACAATTTCGCGATCAAAGACTGAACCTTGCGGAAACCCATTTGTATGAGGGAAGAATATGCGAAATGAGAAGTGAAGCGGAGATCATAACAAGTGACAGACAATGCCCGAGTGGGGATGAGTACCTCCCCATACGCACCTTCTGACAAATTCGTCTCGGGACGGCTCTACCCGCTCGAGCGAGCATAAATTATCAAAATGAGCGCGCATTGTTATTCTGTTTTTCCAGTGACGTCGTTGTCACCCGCGCAGCGTCCGACGGAGAACGAAGGCGAGGCGTGATCGATTGCCTATTACTTGTATTTCAATTGAGGGGCGACGGGGCGATGCGGGTGCCCCGCCAGCCGTGTAAGAGGTTTTATGAGTAAAAAAAGCGTCTTGTGGCGGCTGCAGAGCGAGAAGCGCTTGTCGAGTGGGAAGACGAAGGAGCCGAGAGCTATTAGTCAAACACATCAAAACACGCGCATTGTTCTGCTGGGATTTCGCTCGAACATGACGGATGATGGAGCGATGGATGGCAGGGAAGGCAGGGTGACGATGGGGTTGTCAAGCTGACCTGGGGCACAAGGGTTGGTTGGCTCTCCTTCAACGGAGTACTACGGCCGCCAAAATAAAGCTACTCTTGAATCGCCAACATCGTACGTCAGAGATGAATTGCACCTAGTGATGATTGACCGGGAGATTTTCGAGGTTTTGCATATCATACACGCTTCCTAGCTATAAGTTACGTTGATGACGCTAACCAAGAAAACGCACCTGGAAGGAACTAGTGTTATCGATGCATTTTGTGTAGCGTACCTTCGACACAAATCATACTAAAAATTGTGAACCCAAACAAAATACTACTATGCAAGCGTACTCAAGTAAACTGTTCTGTGAGTACTCCAGCACGTGCTCATACGGGACGTACAACCAATAAATCTTTCACTTACTCTCTTAGATATCAACATAACCTCAAATCCAGACCAGAATCCATCATGTCCATTAGCGTACCACTAACATCATACGTAAACAGAGGCGTTGTAACGTACTACGCTAGGAGCGTTAGTGTACCACTAACTAATGAGCTTGTGCAGAAGTAATTCTGATGTGGATAGCATACACGATAGTTCGCAGGTGCGCTATGCAAAAATTCTCGATTGTCTCCGTTCAGACGTGATACCCAGTGGATGAAGGGGATTCTCGAAACAGAACTCACCCTCCTGGTTCGTTTGCCTGGACGGAAGGTGACCGCCATTGACTCACTTACTAGAAACTGTCTCACAGTATTGGAACTTTTTTAATTCAAGTTGAATTTTCAATTTTTTTAAAATGCACATTAATTTCTACGAAGTTAGTCCAAATGCTTCATGTAGAAGGCCTGAAAAACTGATAACGTAATTTCAATTCTTAATTAACTGTGTATTTTAATCCTCGGATAGCATTTGGGTCGCGTTTTTGTCTCATTTTCTTTTAAAAATACAGATTTAATAGTTTTAAAGGAATTTCGAGACTCAAATTGTAGAGCGAACGACCGCCTAAAAACCTTTCAATTTCTGTAATATAATTTATACGTGTATTCAACGTACCTGCAGTTTCTATCGAGTGACCCATTTATGACCTTTTACAACAATTATGTCTCACAATAAACTACGAGGTGCTACAACAAATTTAACGGCGTTAAAAATCTGCGTTCCTACCTCGGTCACAATTTTTTTTTTGTAAAACTGATTGAAGTCAAGATTCGTTTTGTATAGGACAAATCTGTAAACTTCTAGAACAAAACTAAGCCGAGAAGAAGTTGAACTTTATTTCAACTTGTTTATAGAATTTAGTAAGAAGATTTCTTCAGATTAATATTGCCCATAAACAAAAATTATGTGAGGTTCATTGCGATTTCTTTTATAGACAAGAAATAAGTCGACAAGTGTATGACATTTTTCATTTGCAAATAGTAAATGTATTTTTATGTATTATTCTTTATTCTATACGCTATATGTTTATTTTTGCACGGTATATATTGTTTCATTTTAATTTATATCTCTGTAACGTAGCGTGTAGCCATTACGAGGGTTTTCTTGTTCCTAGTTATTAAACATTTTTTCTCCTTCTCATAATTCTTCCTCGTGTCAATGTAGTGTGAAGAATTTAAAATTTGTAAAATTGGAGCAATAAATTCGTTTCGTCTGTTGTCCCGTTGGCGTGACCGGTGCGACGTGTGTCTCGTGCAGACCGCGCAGTCATAACCCTACCTGCCCCTCGTGCATAAAAGAGCGTCGCGCGTGTATCGCTCAGAGGACTGACTGGACGACTGATACCCGCCTTCCTTGTCGCGTCATCGCCCTTACTCCAAAAGCCACTCCGAAATCCCAACTGACAAACAATTAAAATGATAAAAATCACTCTGGCAGTAAGCTCGTGTGTCCCTGTACATTTTCTCGTAATTGCGATTTCCAATTATTTGTTCGAAAGCATTCTTTTGTACATTTTATAAGGCGGCTATTATCCGGAGTTTATGTAGTGTGCGGAATTGTCTCTATGTGTTTAATTCCCGATAATTTACGGATTACATAAAACACGAAACTGCAACTTATTTGTGAAATAATATTTGTTAGTGGTGTGCATCATGTAATGAAAGCCATGACGATTTTCCATTACACACTACTAAAAATATTATGTTCGATTTTAAGTTTATTAATCCTAACAAATCCTAGAGCTATATCTCATGTCTGCGTAGACCACGTTCTCACTGGTGACTTCCAGCATGTCATTCCATCAAATACTCAATTTTTACTCTTTTCAGTTGTCTTTTTTTTAGTTCTCATATAATCCTAACTACGACAAGAAAATCTTTTAGAGATAAATACAAAACCACCTATACACGATAATACTCTTTGTTTCTCGCAGATGGGATGAATGAAAACACTCATTTGGTATATCTTTCCTTTCATTTGAGTCTATCAATTACACTGGAAACTTAAGTATTTATAATTACTTGCTTTGCTGAAACTCCTGTTTTCGACTGAATCTAGTGTTTGATGATCGTCCCAACAAATTACTATTACTTACTGACATTTGTTAAATATCATGAAATCTCTTTAAGAAGGAAAAGTAAGCTGTAAGTCATAAGGACGACATATGCTAATTAGCGGTAATTAGTTGTTTAGTGTTTTCATTCCTATTTTATATTTAGCCTTCGTGGTAATATATTCTTGTTTCCTCTATGTTAGCAGATACTGTCTTATCTATTATTAGGGGAAGGGAATTATTTTATATCCGAGAAAAATATATAAGAATTACAATGTGTTTCCTTTGTTGCAGGTATGTTCATCTACGCAATGTCCTCTGAAAAATGTCTTCCATAAATGTCTTCACCGTAGGTAAGATTCTGTGATACATACGTATTTTATTTGGTTTTATCTTGAACGTTTATCCGATTTTGGGATAAATATTTTTGATCACTTGTATGTGTTTCCTGTACTTCTGTAAGTTTCCCGACTACTGAAGTGTCACATTTTCGTCTGCCGTTTCTCAAATCCAGACCATGAAGAATCATACTTGACTGTTACAACACACCGCAAGCCCAGATGCGATGTACCTATTTTTTGGGTAGAAGCAGGATTCAAACATAAACCACAACCTTTATGGTAGAGTTCGCTGCCACCATCTTGGTTTCCCCAAGCAATCAAACACACGTGTAATAACAATAAAATATTTAATTCAAATTAAATAGAGATCTGAATATTTACAAATGTAGACAAACTCTTAAATCATAAATACAAGTTTGAATTTGTTATTACAGAGTTATTGCTATCTTAAAGCAACAATTACACACAGATATAGATACTGGTGTTATGAATTAACTCGGAAATCTACCCAGATTATCCGAATCTCAAAAGTTTCCAAGTTGCTATCCCGAAATAACTAACTGTTCCAAGTTACGTCATTCACGCCTAATAGCAGTGTAATAGAATTACCGCAGCAATTCTCAGTGGTCTGACGACCAAAACTAACCAAGTTGCATTTCAAATAACCTGCGTACTTCCATACACTTCCGCAGAAAGGTCTGAAAAGTCACTTAGGATCTGCAATCCTCCCAATATATACAGGAGCGGAGGTCACGTGACTACACCCTCGCTACTGTACTGAGCACTCTATATCA
>NNCF01127014.1:286458-318046 GCA_002313205.1 Laupala kohalensis
AGAGAGAGAGAGAGAAAGAAAGAAAGAAAGGGAAAGAGACAGCACGAGTGGTTTGGATGGAGTGGATGGTTGGGATAGTGGAAGCGTGCGGTTGGATGTGTATAAGTAAAATGAAAGAATTGTAAGCACGTGACACTGGATCATTGGAAATATCGCTGAGGTCCACTCGTTTTTACTTTCCAAGAATACAGAACGTATAAGGAAAGTATTGTAATCGGTCGAAAAATAAGTTTTAAGATCCTTATGAATTGGCTCCAGGAGTGTATTTTCAAATTTTGGCGATGATGTGCAATGTCGTGTGTGTGTGTGTGTTACGAATTTTGTCCCTCGCTAACTCACCAACAAATTGATGCATCGAAACCACACTTGAGATTTGACTTTGAATGCATCAAAATTTTGAAAATAAGCATTTTGGTCGTTCTCTTAATTCTGCGTACAGATCGCTAACCAGCGGTTCTGCACGACGAGCCGTTTTGTGATCTATTTGGCGCCTTTTTTAGATCAGCCTGTGAGGCAACAGTGAAGAGATTAATGTGGAAGAGAATACTGTATTTGAATTTCGGATATGTTGTTTAGGAAAATAGTAATGAAAGTTGTGAGGATAAATATGTTTAAAGCGATTGATCTTTTAATTATTATACGGTATTGTTAATTATTTTGTATTATCAAACTTTTTCCGGAAGTATTTTTACCCAATACTTTTATTGCAATATGGGGTTCTTAGTTCTATTGGCTTTTTGGTATGATATATAATTGGAAAGTTGAGTGGGACACACTCCGTATTTTTTTATTTATTGTAGTATTTGTAAATTGGATATGTATGCTCTCGAAGCTTATCTACGTGTAGCGATAGCAGGTAGGAGGTGGGTGGTAGGGGATATTGTTAGTAGGTGGGCCGGTTAGTTGGGTTTACCAACAACTTGGCCCACGTGGGTCTGCTAGTAGGAGTAGTAAGTAATAGTGAGAGGTAGTGATACTAGGAGAAGTAGGTGGTTAATAGGAGGAGGATTCCCTATATGGACTGGGATATTGAAGTGAAAAGCTATAAGTCCACTCATCCATTGTCGTTGTAGTTACAAACTACTAATATCGCAGTATGACATGTTTTCGATGCCGATCTGTGCCGACCGATGTGAACCGATCCGTCTGTGGACCGCTGGTGCTTCGCGGGAAAATTTGGTTGTCCGCAGAAAAACATGGGTATTAAATGCAATTCTTTTTACCTTTCGAAAAAAAAAAATTGCTTTAAAATATTTCAAATCTAATTTCAATAACAGGAAACAATTGCTAAAAATTGAAATAAAAACATTTCTCTGGAGTAATTTTTGTCCAATCTGGTGTCAAGCAAGACCCATGATTTGGATAAGGTGCACATAACAATGTCATAAGCACATCAGCTGAGTAAATGAGATTGACTACATAATTATTGTTAAGGAAAAGAATTTCAGTTACCTTATATAAAACCGGCGTATTTCATAATTTAAAAGTAGAAATTTATGTATATATTGGTCGAAGAAGGTATATACCTTTAGGCAACAAAATATGTGTCCGTGTTATTTCAACGAAATTGATAGTTGCAGTAGAGGGATTGTGATAAGATAAACCTGAAATAAATATATGGAAAATTGAAGTCTGTTTCTTTTCCAAAAACTTAAGATAACTTCATCCGACAAAATAAATTTTCTAAATATTCTCGCTTGTATATTTTCGTGTTAATGAACCATTTCAATTAATGCAGATTTAAAGCGTTGTAGCTGAAAATCCTTCAGATAGTCCATATCCTCTTAACAGACTCATTCCCTGTGGTCTCAAGCAACCCTTTTCTCCCTGCAATCGATGACACCCCAGCGACCTGCGTCTTAATCCAACCGGCTGCAAATCTTTTTACAATTGCGATGTCAGTTGTGTAGATCGAATAATTTGATATAATATTGGTCCAGAGGTGTCATGGCGACTTTTTTCGGCATTACAACTTCACCATTTTACCATTTATTACCATTATATTACCTAAAATAAAAGAAATTTAAATTTAGACCTGTATTTTTTCTAACCGAATACGTTTTTTATGAATTATGAATATTCATTACATGTTTTATTTCATATTGCTCCTTTGACTCTCGAAATTAAATTATAATCAGTGACTGTATTTAAACAATATTGAAATCCTTTAAACTGACATATTTCGTGCTGGTAGTAATAAGAAAATAGCGTAAAATTTACACTATTTTGCAGAGCTCGTGCCAAAATCAAATGGACATTGAAATGAAAAAATCATTGAAATAAAATCGTCACTCCCCTCACACGTGGTACAGATCTCTTGCTTTTATTCAACTTGAAATTTGTTTCTCAAATTCATTTTCTTTTAACGTCGCTTAAAATAAACGCTTATAAATAAGTTTTTAAAAAAATATTCCAAAATTCAGTACCGGAATGGCGTATCGGCACCATTACACCACTGCTGTGATCCATATATGAAGCGAATAAAATTTTTTTCTCTTCTGATACAAGATTCGGACGTCTTAATTTTGAACGAACGTTCTCTAGAAAAGAAACAGGTCGGGATTAAAGATAAACATATTAGATACACGATCGTGTGAAGATCCTTCTCAACACATTGCAAATGTATTTTTTCTCATTTAGAAGGTGAAGTGAATGGCTCATCACGTGAATTTTCTATTGTTTAACAACTTTGAATAGTTTTAAGTTGTTGTAATTAATCATTGTTTTCCTGTGACGTGTACTCTTTCGACTAACATTTTCCTTAATGATCTTAGAAATGTTTATGTACTTCTTACTAACAAGTGAATGATGATATAATAGAAAATATCATAGTGGTTGCGAAACCAGTACTTATTTAACTGGAGTGATGCACCAGAGAAATGGAGCCGTTAAGGCATATTCTCAGGAACGTTTCAAATTTAACAATCCCTGATTACGAGTACTCGATTTTACGTGTAAAGCGTATCCTGAAATACTAGAGTTCGACAGTTTTTCTTGTAACTTTACAAAAACAAATTCTACCGTGTCATATGGGACGATCAGTTGACGTTAACCTCAAACGCGAGATTCTTTTTTTATGTCCCACTTTGTGTCTCTTGCTGTTAGAGTGAGAAGGTTTGCCCTTGTCCCGGTGGGCTGACATGTTAGAGAATATCTTTTCAGTCTGCTTTTAACTCATGTGTGGGAGGACAATATTTATATACCCAGTTTTTTAATGAAGCAACCAGAACTGCTGGATATATTTTTTTAGACTAGCATTATGAGATGTGTATTATTTTTAACCCATTTCAGGTTGAGTTCTACGAAATGTTTTTCTTCGCTATAATACGAAATTTATATCCTAATAATGCGGAAGGAACGCTATTTTTGCCAAAGGACTATACAATGTGACTCAAAGGCCTTTGAATCCGAAAATAAACTTCCAATTTAATTGACTTATTTTCTTTCAATGTATTTATAAATCTACAGCATGTTTTGAAGAACGTGGACTCTAGTTCAGAGCACTCTCCGTCTTACGTTACACGGAATGCTGAAGTCACAGCTTTCAAAGTTTTTTTTCTTTCAAAATTACGATGTATGAATTATGTTGCCCGGTCCTGATCCGTTTTTTTCTTCGGATTTCCTTCTGGTAGAGGCGTATTATAGACTATTGTATAGGAGGGGGGGTGGTCTATTGTAATAATTAATCTGGAATTTAGAGTAATCTTAATACCTACGAATTATGAACAATCTATATTTTGATAGTAATACGTGCTGTGAACGATGTTTTTGGTGCAGTGGATAGCACACCTGCGGCCAGAGCAGGAGGTCCCAGGTTCGAGTCCGGGTCCGTTGCAATTTTAATCTGGCTGTTGACGTTGCAAACACTCCTCCACGAGTAGGTACTCGGAAGTTGAGAGTAAAAATTTTGTCTTTTAGGTGTTCTATGAAATACCAATTGGTTGATACTCTGTTTGTACTCTGTATTCAGGGTGTGCTGAAAATTTTCAATCCACCTCTGCCTTAGAGCCCTTGATCGGAATTGATGGGACGATCCGCTGTTCGCTTCTGGAGAGTATATTGTCCTCCACGTGGTCATACGCAGTTTGTATCTTCTATTTTTCACAATAAATATAGTATTAGATGAATTTGTTGGTATAAAATGAAAATGTACAGAAATATACTACAGTTTATAATTTTGCCACGCATTCTAAGATTTGTGATGCAAAAAAATTCTTGAACTATTTAAACACCTTCTCCCGAGCGCGTATTTATTCTTAGCTCTGTGTAATTGATCTGAATGACAGCATTCTTCAAGTACACGCGTTGAATACTCGTCAAACGAGTTCCTCTCGCTCATTACTGGCGCACAGGCGTCGTTCCTCGTGTACAATTTACGATGTTTTGTAATTATGTAATACGTCATATCCCCTCTCCCATTCAGAGAACGTGTTGTTAGATATTGTACGAACAAATCTTGAAATTGCGGGGAATGAGAATTGATTCGTGTCATCGGAATTTTTGTCAGCTGTGCGCATTTACCTGTTTTAATTTTTTATTTGATCGCATCATGGAACTTTCCTAATTTGTTTACCATGTAGCATAATGCAATTGTTTATTATTTTTTATTATGCGCCCGCTACGAACGGAATCTGAATTGTAAAGCTTTTTTAAGCTGAGAAATTAATACATTATTCATTTAATTGTATCTCAGTAGCGCAATAACACGCATTATCATATAATTATTAGCTCATGCATTATGCGACGTGCAAATGCGAAAAATAAAAATTGAAAATACGTCGCTGGGCGGGTGACGCAGTTGAGGGGAACCCCGACCTCTGTCTGCAACGATGCAACCGTACAGAAAGATTTCAATGGCGCGAATATGATGCATCAATTCCCATGTACGTATCTCCTAGGGTCGTAATAATTATAGATACAACAAGTAGAGTTTGAGCTATGGAATCGCGTGAAAGTTATGAATGCCACAATTTTACTTATTTGATTATGAGCTCAACTGTCAGACGCATAAATATCGTGGTTAGTTGTTTTTTTTTTTAATTAAAGTTTGAATACAAAGATGTATTTTAGACTTTCCTCGAGACAACTCTTATATAGAAAATTTAAAAAAAAACACGCAGTTGGGGTGAAAAGTCATGAAGTATTGTTTCGTCGTTTGTGAACTGTTGTGAAAATTGACCTCGAAGGTAAACGTACGTACAATTAATGTAAGTGATTAATAGCGAACAATTGAAGCATATGTGAGTGGAAATACATCAAAAATATTTCACTAATCACAAGAGAATACCCTTAAAAACACACAGACCAATTTACAACTTGTTAAAATTATCACAACGTTTCGATTCACATTGGTATTACCATTATCAACGGTGAAATACATTTCAGAGCGAAAGTTGCAGTCAAACACTAAGATATGCTTTAATTGATAATACATTGTGTCC
The DNA here is from genome assembly GCA_002313205.1 of Laupala kohalensis. Classification (NCBI taxonomy): domain Eukaryota; kingdom Metazoa; phylum Arthropoda; class Insecta; order Orthoptera; family Trigonidiidae; genus Laupala; species Laupala kohalensis. Next base: position 291,900 of record NNCF01127014.1, read on the forward strand.
GATTTAATTGGTCGGTATTTTTCTCTTATTATTATGAAAACGAAGATTGACAAATCTTAGGCACAAATTGTCATCAGCGAGAATTTTTATACTTGAATTAACAGAAGCTGTTCTATATGGACATTTTTACACTGAGGTGCAAAAACATGGCAACCGAGCACAACTGTTGCATTATTATTTTTTTATTTTTTGAAAATTCTGGTGACATAGATAAAAGTGCTGTCAAAAACACTATGGAAAATTTACTACAAATAAAACTTACATCCCATCCCTTTTCTGATTTAAAAGTTGTTCCTCTCTTTTTTTAACAAGCGTTTTCTCCATAAGACGCAAGGTATTACACCATCAATTATACTTTCAATTATTTCATTTAATATACTTAAGAGGTGTATATTTTTCAAGTTGAAATCACAATAATTACATGTTATTTATGCCGATTTCAGTTATATTAGAGATTTCATTCTTCCTACGTTAGTATTATCTGGAAGTGGCGAAAGGTAACTTCTCGCTGGTTGTTTAGCATTTGGACGAGTGAAGAAGGACGCGTGGGTGAATCCGTTTGAGAAAATCGTCTTTTTAATAAACGACCTCTGCTTGTCTCTCCATCCAACTATCCTTCCACATAGTGGAATAATGCAAGGTGTGCCGTTGGCCAGCCAATGAAACGCAAGACATTTTTCTGAGAGGGAAGTTAAAGGTCGTGTACAGATTTATGTAATATGTTTGACTGTCTTGCAGGAGTGAAGCGATATCCAGATACGTCCACCCCGCAAAAAGGCTTTTAAAGATTGGCTTGCACTGCGTATACTCGGGACGGGCACACCTGAGTTATTTCACTACGAAATGAAAGATACCCTAGCCCTAATAGCGTCGGGATCGAAAAGAACAAGAGGTGACCAAGGGAGGTCAGAAAAGAGAAAGGAAGGAGCATGGCACAAGTAAGTGGAAGTAATGCCANAGAGCTCAGAAGTAACCAAAGCCCCAAAAAAAAAAAAAAAAAAAATTCACTACGGTCCTTCCACGACCGAAGCAACAAGTGACTGCGACGACGCGCATCAAAGGTGAAACATAAGACTGCGCTCACAGGATGCTTACGAAAATGGGAGTTTACGCCATAGTCGCGGAGATTTCCTCCTATTTAGGGACCATTCGAGTATTACGTAAAAATCTTTTTCACGAATCGATCCTCCCTCGTTGCCTTCGAAAGCAAAGGAATGAGTTTTCGTACCTTCTTACGTAAGCATAAAGCACTTGAACAGAGTTTTGGTAAAAGGCATTGTCGTATTGCTCTCATTAAATATTCTCCCTTGTGTGTTCTAATAAGGAATAATAACAACGATAGTATTAATAATGGTTTATTCTATCCATATAATTACAAAATAAATAATAAATAATAATCCTGGGAATAACTGACCCCAATTGCCTGTAGTAGTGCTCAGTAAGAAGTTTATATCAACATCAACCAAAAATAACGTAATCTTGTGCAACCATTACAATGAAATTACTCTCTGTGGCGTTTGACATATTCAAATTCATTTAACGACAAGAACTTACAGCTAAAGATACAATTTTTAAACACTACATTACAATTTGTTGACAGAAAAAAGAAATATATTTTTATTGTAACCATATACAATAACGTCATAAATATATTAAATTTACTATTCACTCAAGAAATATTCAATATCGTCGAGCTAAGGAAAAATTAAAAAGGTTAAATCTGGAAGTGTGAATAGCAATTCTTTCAATTTTGATGAATAACTATTATAACTAGAGCATTTTTTAATTTCTTGTGTCAACTGGTAGAATTTGAGAGCAGGGTAAATTTAAGACGGAACAGAATACAAAATGGGTTTTTTCCTGTATTTGCTTATGTAACAGTACATTTGCCTCCTCTCCTTGACAGCGAACGTAAGTACGTGATTAGCATCCCCGGTTCCAAAAGCGCTTACGCAATGCTTGAAAGGCCCTTTTAGTTCCGTTGGCAAAAATGCAAAGAAGAGAGTGGTCGATGATGAAATATTGGAAAAGTCTTGAATTAGCTAAAGAGGAAAATTGGGGTAAAAATTTTTCTTCTTTATAAATACGACTTTCATTCTCAGTGTCCTCTATCTTCAATTTCGTTATGTATACTGTATGAACTAGAACCACATTAATCCTGTTTACTCTTTCGGGAGATCAGACCAAAACAATTCAATTAAATTTGAAAAGATGAACAAACAAATTTAGTCAAGAAAGTAGTGACAAACTGCGTGTGACCACGTGGAGGACAATAAATTAATTTACTCTCCGGAAGCAAGCAAGGGACCATCCCATCAATTCTGATCAAGGGCCCTAAGGCAAAGGCAGATTTAAACATTTCAGCTATAATCAGGAATCGAAGATGGAATTCTTTCGTGTCCACAACTTTCCCCAACAGCTGACTTATCCTCTTTCCACTGAATTTGTAGTCTCGTTTTGTTTGCAGAGTTTTATTTTTATTTATCCGTTTATTATGTATTTTTTTAAAATAATACTAGCTGATTACCCGGCGTTGCCCCGGATTTTTCTGAGACTAATCTTCTTTTACTCCGGTAAAAAATTATGTCTATATTGTAAAATTAAATACTTTTACTTACTGGATTTTTAAAACACGTGCAGCATCCAAATTTTACAAATTAATAATAGTACAAACCTTGACTGTGTACTCTACACCATCTCGTGGAAGCCGCGTCGGGTGTATTTTCGCTTCGGAGACATGACGCGGCTGCACCATATCATTAAAATTCTTGTAAAATCTAAACTATTCATCGAAATTTTACTATTTACGTTTTTTTTTCATCCTTGTGAAATTCACAAAACAAATAATCCACTAAATTTGATGATGATTTATTTTTTCCTTCCTAAATTACTCTCTTAAATTGAAGTATTTTAACTCTTCTGTTTTCAATAATGTTTTATCGATAATTTAGGTTACTTTTTGTAGATACACATTTGCTGTCCCGGACTTTTTCGTAGAACTCTTTGAGACGAACAATATTGTCATTCGTAGTTGTCACCTATCTCGAACCGTTTAAGAAGCGTAAGCGAGTATATCTGTCTTTTTTCCGATTTTATCAACTTTCATCGTCAAAGACTATTTCTCTCACACATATACATCACACACATCTCCTCGCCAAATTTCATCACAATCGGTTCAGTGGTTTAGTCGTGATCAGGTAGCAAACAGACAGACACACTTTTGCGTTACTCATTTATATATTAGTATGGGAGTATAGATTACATTTATAAATAATTTGTTCTGTTGAAGTAACCGTAAGTTAAAGTGATGCGAGTGAAGAGTAAAGCAACACAGGGTTTCATCGTTTTTGAATCGAAAGATCCGGAAAGGTGGCAGCACTGGAGTGGAAGCTTAGCCGGTGACGGAAACGGGAGCACCGTCCGGCAGTGACGTATGAGGAGAGGAGTCTCCGACTGAAAAGGTCCCTCCGTCGGTCCGTCATTTCGTCACACTTTCTTTTAGCAGCCGCCGCCGAGCGAGTGGTGAGCGAGGGACCGAACGAACCCATTCCCAAGCGGAGACACACACGTGCGGTGGCGCATATTAAGAGGCGAAGTTCTATTGGAGGCTCAGTGGCTCACTTGCTCTCGATTTGCTATGCTGTACGAGACACGTATGGGACGTATTAGTTCTTCTTCTTCTGTGTGATGCACCCGACGCTTCCTTGGTCCCGGGACACACACTGAATATCGTATGTAATTATCGCTACGGAAAGATGACTGGATTCTACACCAGGACTCGAGGGTCTTTTATCTCAAATGTGAAAACCGACCCATAAAACTAAGATTTTTTACATTTAACTGTAGATTTGTAAATGTAGCGTGGTATTGAAGCTTATCTATATGGGGTGAAAAGATGTAGGGGTTATTGTTACAAGGTGGACCGGTTTAATGGGCTTACCAATAACTCGCCTCTCGTGGAGGTGTTAGTAGGAGTAGTTAGTAATAGTGAGAGGTAGTGGTACTATGAGTGGTAGGAGATGGAGAGAAGGAGGGGGCTCACTTTCCAATTGTCACAGCTATAATGAACGGGGACATTGAAGTGAAAATCTACAATTTTTTTTCTGTACCCACCAGGAATTGCACCCTGAATAAATCAGTGGCAAAAAAAATGAACTTATAAGANTCTGAATAAATCAGTGGCAAAAAAAAATGAACTTATAAGATGATGAAGAAGATGAGGATCCAAACACTCGACGGATATTTGTTCTTTGAGTGATTTCATCTGCAATGTTAAATTGTATTCGCGGTGAGTATGGTGTNCCTGAATAAATCAGTGGCAAAAAAAATGAACTTATAAGATGAGGATCCAAACACTCGACGGATATTTGTTCTTTGAGTGATTTCATCTGCAATGTTAAATTGTATTCGCGGTGAGTATGGTGTCTAGTAGCTCATAAAGAAATATGTACATGGGCACATCATACGACGGTGAGTTAAACCTGATATCAAACTGCATTTAGATGCCAACCGAAGTACACGACTGATGATATGTATAGTTTTCCATCTTGGCTTGTCACTACCCAAGTAACCACAACCCAAATTGCAACTCATGTCAGCTCCATGTTATGTGGGAAATCCCATCATGCACTCGTTTGTTCGATGTGCAGATCAACCATATCAGAATTNGCATGTTATGTGGGAAATCCCATCATGCACTCGTTTGTTCGATGTGCAGATCAACCATATCAGAATTACACACCGGCGGAAATCGTCCGAAGACAACGACTTAATGAAATGAGTATCCAGTAAACACAGTTCGGGGTTATATCAAATGCGGGCTGTTATGAGATCAAATTATGTTTTTTCTTACTCGGTCACCAAAGTAGAAGTTTAAGTTCTGATATCCATTATGTCAGATTTCTTTCGGTGGGACTAAAACTGCAACCGAGTTTTAACTAAATGGACATGGAGGATGTTTTTCTTTCTCATCTGAGCTGATCACATTTAGCCTATTCCATGGACGCATGATCAGTATGAACATAGAAATCGGATTTGTTGAGGTCAGCGATATGAACGCAAATATTTTTATTTGAATTACGTAACATATGCACCTGTGCGTACAAATCATGAAACAAAAAAGATTATAATCCATTGTAACTACTGTAGAATCGTCTTAATAGATAGGTTCATTTGATCTATCTTTGGCATAATTGTACCCATTATTTCACAGTTTCTCTTTTGAACTATCCTTCAAAACATATTACTTTGCTTATTTCATTGAGTTCAGTTATACTCTATGCTATTCACTTATTTCACTCGGGATGCTTCTTGTTCTATACAACATGGAGATTCTCTGAGTGGTCACTTACACGCTTTTTTGGAAGTTCAACCCAAGAGAGCGTAAATACACGTCGCATTTGTTGTCGGTGCGCTTATCAAGACATTCGTAATTTCGAACCATTCGCTCGTGGTATGATTCATTCGGGATACATAGTCTCGGAATTTTCCGATCGTGTGAAAGACACCTTCAGATCAATGACTTACCTGGTAAGAATGTACTCCCCTTCATTTCATCTTAGACGGTTTTTGACGTGAAGATACCCTACGGTAGATTACGACGAATATTACGAATCACACGAGACCGTTTTCAAGAATGCTGAGTTATGTTTAAGAAACACTTACTTGAAGATTAATGTCGTTGAGCATATCCGTTCTTAAAGGGGATTTTGACTAAGAGGAACGAATTTTGAGGTGAATAAAACACGATTATCATCCTATATTTCCTTCATTGAATTTTAGCGATAACAACGAGCAATATTATATACAGACTTAAGGAATTTGAAAGATTAATAAAACATCATGTGAATTTATTTTGAACTAAATCCGAATTTTTTCGGTTTACTTGCTTAGACCGTAAATGTTAGCGTTCCCGCAGTAATGTTGTTTTATTAATTGCAATAAATGCATTTGAGTTATAGATTCATTGGGAGGGTGGAAATAGTCGTACAGGGCCATTCCACGTCAAATTTTAGTTTAAATAGATATTTTACCTGACCAACTCAGATTTTGATAAAATTGTTTAGGGTGGTAGTTTTCTTATAGATTAAGAAAAGTGTCACGAATTGTTGTAAAATTTCATCCCATTTGGAAGTTACAACTACGGAAAACTTAAACCAATCGCCCCAAAACGGTTTTGCACAAAACTTTTGAATTGTTATGGAAGCTCTCCTAATTGAGATAGAGAGCTGGTACAGGTGTCATTTTTACAACTTATTTAATGATATTTGCAATGATATGCTATATGACATAATTCAAGAAGGAAAGAAATTAATATGTTCAAAATCAAACATTTTTTTAAATTTATTGTCAAAAAACAGTACAAACTGCGTATAATCACGTGGAGGAAAAAAAAACTAATTTACTCTCCGGAAGCAAGCAAGGGATCATCCCATCTATTCCGATCAAGGATTCAAAAATTTCAGCAAAAGTTCCTAGATAAGATAAAAAGTTGGCTGCGAGTTATAACACTAATAGAATGTCAATATGTTTGTAATTTTAAGCAAAAAATTACATGTAAGTTATTATCGAACTATAGATTATTCTGAGTATAGTGCTTAAAAATTGAAATAACACTAAATTCACGATTTATTGTTACAATAGACCCGCCCCTAGACAAAGCCTAGAGAACCTGTATGATAAATCCGCCTCTACCCGAAGGAAAACCGGAGAAAAACCCGGGCCAGGATGGGGCTACAGAATTTATGTACACAAACGTGCCAATGTTGAGTACACATAAAACTAAATTAATATGAGCCATAAGACAACACAATCATGCAAGAAAATAGTTTTTGAAATTGTTATAAGTTGTTTAAAAAGTACTACAGCAATGGCGTGATAAAGCACAAGACGAATTTAACTTTTGTTAAAATCAATAAATTCTTTTACAGTGTAGAAGCACTGGTGCAGGAGGTAGTTTTTAACCGCGGATTTGAAGATATTCAATTTCATAATATCTTTTATATTCTTGGGCAGGGAATTATATAGAACGATTCCCGAATGGTATGGTCCCTTTTGGCAAAGAGTGGTTGACACTCTAGGGCGATGAATATTACTACTATTGCGTGTATAGTGTTCGTGAACGAGACTGTTTCGTATAAAGCAAGGGTGGCACTTCAGTAATTCGGTCTTAACAAACACGACCGTTTCATAAATATAAATGCAGGGAAGTGTTAAGATATTTAATTCCTTGAATAAAGGTTTACAAGAGTTTCGGGGGTGAGATTTACAAATTATCCGAACTATCCTCTTCTGAATTCTGAAAGTTTGAATACTCTGACCGGAATTACCCCAGAAGGTAATGCCGTAACGTAAATGGGAGTAAACGTTTGCAAAATATACGCAACGGGAAATACGTGGACTAACTGCGTTAACTAAGATTCGGAATGCGTAACACAATTTGCTTAATTGGGAATTAAGATTGTCAATGTGACAATTCCATTTGAGGTTGTCTTGAATATGGAGACCTAAGAATTTTGTATTTGTAACAGTTTTTAATTGTGTTCCGTTTAAAGAAAGAGAAACCTGGGGTAAAGATTTTGTGATACTATTGTGAAATGACATAGACACTGTTTTGTCAGTGTTTACAATGAGACGATTTGCATGGAACCAAGTCGAAAGGTTAGACAAAACTTTTTGAGCATTGGCGTGTTTACATAGTAAATTAGTGTCATCAGCAAAAAGAACCATTTTGCAATCTGATGTGGATGATGACATGTCGTTCACATACAATAAAAAGAGTATAGGGCCGAGAATTGATCCTTGGGGTACTCCGCAAGTAAGTGGCTTTGTTTCTGAAAGACAACGCTCAAGTATTTTATTTTTAGTATAGGATATATCGACATTTTGATATCTATCCTTTAAATAAGAAGTTAGGCATTGATGTGGAAGTCCACGAATGCCTAAAGAATGCAATTTTGAAAGGAGAATTCCGTGATCGATGACATCGAAAGCTTTGGATAAGTCATTTGATTTTGAGTGTCTCAAAATGTCTATCTTTGAAAATTTCCAAATTAATACTTGGAATAGTTTATATAATTGTTAATCTGGGAAAATATGAACGGAATGGAAATGGGTTCAGAGTTGAAACAGCAAAAGAATTTAGGTGTCTTGCCGCGCACCGCGGGCGGAATTAGAATTTTCTCTTCATTCTCACTATTATTGTGTTAAATATTGCTCTAGTATGAAAAGGCAATGCATATATTGTCAGATAAGCGTCCCATTTTGATAGAATCATCAGAATCTGAGATTGTGAGGTTTAGACCCTGTGTTGATTTGACATGGGGCTTTACGTGTGAGAAGCTAGCGAATGGCAGTGTTGCACGGAGAAATTCTTCTTTGCGTAATTATTGTTTGAGAGGTTATCATAAGTTGCAATGGGAGCTAAGTAATGAATAAAGGAAGGGGAAGATAATGATACAGACCCCAGATCTATTTTGTCCATCACGACCAATTCCACTGGGCGTTTGAACCACCGCAAAGGTGGTCAAAATCAAATAGTCCCACAATAGGACCCATGAGGGTAGAGCTCCACATTTACTAAGTCTCGTCACTAGGAGGAGGAGATCGGTCAGCATTTCGCTCCGGTCGTTTCGAGCCTCGGGATAGACCCAGTACTCGTTTTACACCCGGCTTAGTTGGCCTGGGAGTCAGTCTGGACGTTGAGGTGTGAAGGAAAATGACACACGGCCGCCTCAGCGCTAACTCCTCAAACGTGGCGGAAGGCTATTGCACTAACCGCAGCAGTCTCAAAGTGTGTGTAGGTGTGAGTGGCATTTCGACGGTGTCCTCTTCCTCTCGTGTCTTGGAGGTCTTTGCATTCGTCGCGGCGACGCAATTCATCACCTGCGAGTGAGGAGTGGCATCTTCTTTTCAAGAGTGTTTCATTCTTATACTAATTGCGAGCGAGCGACGCCTGCTGTACCGCTTCGCTTTTAGTGGCGAAGACGTGCCGCCCATGGAGTCAGTTGCCGCAGGTGCCTTGTGGTCGACCCCACCGCCCGCGTAGGCTCTCTTGCTGCCTCCTCAGGAGGAGGAAGACAGACGCGTTGCATTATGGGTCATTCAGCGGCGGCGGCGGCGGCAGAAGGAGACAGACGCGTTTATGAATACGAAGCTTCCGTGACGCTATTCACTTGGGAGACTCACTCGCCACCGACCGGAGTTTCACCTCTCCCCTCTCCAAGAGGAATATACGAGACAAAGATTTGAAAAGGATACACATACGAATGATGGAATCCCCTGTCGTACCCTCGTTGTTTTAAATGAAATTTATTTATGAAGAACAGAAACCTACTATTAACGTCCTTAATATAATCAATAATTTAAGACGTTTTATAAAAACTACAAGATCAATGGTATTCGTCCATCGAAAGGTTGCAAGTCTTAATTCATTTATTTATAAAGAACACGATATCACTGGTTGATATAATGTCCGAAACAAATTTTCTCACGAACGTACCACTCAAGCTTTATTTATATATCCGACGTGTCGGTCCCTCAAATTGGTAGCCCTTCTCAAGACTATACAATAATAAAAAGAGCATGAAAAGATATAAAATATACAAAACAAATATTCAATTATATGATAAAACAAGGGCAAGTGTACTTACAATTAACGCAAAGAAGTGTGCCAGGTCATTACAATAAATAATTTGCCGGAACACACATAACCTCAATGTGTGTGTCCTAAGTCACTTATGTTCCAAGCACAATAAGACACTAAAGGAGTGTAGAGCACAGAATGAATATCTCCCTCCCGTGTAGATGCAGGAGTAACCACTAGTTTCAGGCAGTGATTTGTCATATACTAAAATCTTTATTCTCAATACCTTGTCAAAGGCCAGATGGTAATAAAACTGTTTGCTTTTTTTAAATATTGTTTTGATTTTTCTCGCGTTTCAAATATTTTAGCCTACTGGCCATCGCATGAAAACTGTGTTAATTATTTTCAAAATAACTTTCTCTTTATTACAATTAATAAAACGGTCTTTTGTAAACTGGTCATCGTAATGTACAGGACTATAAGAATAAGTACTGCTCCGATGTGCAACTTAGATCTTCTCTTTCGTCATCAGAAAGCATATGCCCTTAACACAAAGTCATTAACGCGAAAGAAATTTAATATTAGTTGTGGGGATAGCATGAATTATCAGTGAGAGCACAATATTTGCTAATTTCTTCGAGATAAATCTTTCCAGTCGTATTTTAAAAGTAACTGAATAACTATTTACGTTGAGTCGTACGTCCTTTTGGTTCCAGTCTCATAACTTCCATCAAAATCCCTTATCAACACACAGGTCTAATTTCAAGACGGCTGTGGTTATCGTAACCAGCACGAAACCAGGGCGAATACAGACTAATATTTTAGGGGGGCCATAACAAAAAAATGTTGTCTAGGACATAGTAGTTTCCAAAAATCATCCCAATCTCATTACGTAAACATGAGCGTATCATGTCATTCACAACAACATCCACTCTCACAACCATAATGGCACCACCATCACTGCCACTGCAACAGGGTATGGCACGTTGTGCATTGTTAAATCGTTTCTTCAGTACTAATATACTGCAGTACTAATTACTGATTAAAAATTGTTCAAATGCCCTTCCTGAAAATCATTAACGCTTTTGCGCGACTAGAAACTCATTCTCTATTAATTTTTAGGGGGCGTCATGACCGCCTTCACCCCCCCCTCTTGTATCCTCGCCTGCACGAAACAAAGACGAAGCTCTTTTCTTTAGGGGGGAGGGGCATTGCTAGTGTATGGTGCCCTATTTGAGTGTTCATGAAAGTGGAGATCAGTCTGCATTTTCCCCCTTAAAATTGTTTCGTAATGAAATTAACGCACCACCTCTCCGCCGCAGTCGATCACGCGCGTGAGCACGTGGTCTGGCAGCGCCTTCGAAATGCACGTCTCCTTCGAAAACGTCTTCTTCGGACAATGGAGAGACACGTTCACATGCAAATTGACTCCGAAGAGATCTCGCTAAACCTGAACACGTTCTCCGCTTGTCTGCCCTCGGTAGCAGCACATGAGGGTCTTCGTATGTCTCTCAATATGACGACGACAAATGTGATACGTTATCCAGGACAGCGTGACTAGACTTATTAGTCATGGCGTCTTTACAAAGGAGAATTGGCCATTAACTTACACTCACTCACAGCCACATTAAAAAGAAATCTCCCATTTGAAAGCGAATTGAATTACATAAGTCAAATTGTTTGGCAAGTTTGGTAATATATTTATGTTTAATATTATTTAATAGATTTCATTGAAATGTGTTACGTTTGGAATTATTTGACTACTTACTAAGGCCTTCTTATTCGTACCCATATTTTTTTGTGCGTTTCAACACGTTGCCTAGCAACGTGGGAGTGGGAAACTGATACAATAGTTTTTAACATATAACTTGGAATATGGGGACAACAAACAAAGTTAAAATGATCATCCGACCACCTTGGAATTCACCATTTGATAAATATCAAAGATGCATTAATGTCTTTTTCTTAGTGAAAAGTCACATATATTTTTAACATTTTCGTGAGGACCTAAATAATCTTAGAATACGCCAAACCAATTAGCGAGTTTCTTTTAATGGCTAATGCGACGTTATTTAGTTTCGTAGTTATAAAGAAATACAAAGAATATTGTCGATTTGTGAAAATCTGTACAGGTGATGTAATATAATGTATTGCATTAGAACTCTACAAATATAAAAAAATATCATTCGTATCAACCTGAGTGCAATATGAACGAAAATGTAATTAAAATTAAATTTCTGTAGTTGCTATAATCAGTTGTATAGAGCTACATCGACGATAATATATTCTTCCGAACTCTTCTACAAAACATGCTACTCCTTCCATAATTGTGATCCCCATTAACAATTAATTTGTTTAACGTTCCATCTTCCTCACGGTGCATCAGGATTCCACGCGCGGCACTTCAGCTGTTGCCCGAGTATGTAGTTCTAAGATCTTTGGCTGTCCTCGGGCTCTTAACATTCGGTCAAAATAAATGAAAGAACTAGACATAGTGGGCATGTGCAACCCGAACATCATAGGGAATTGTTCGAATTCGCTCCGAGTGAACAAGAAAACGTGATCAAGATATGAGTAATTTTCCGTTACACATTAAGGCAAGACACTAGTGTCTCGATGTTATACCCACTGCTAAACAACTACGGTTTTCCAAGTATTATTCACAGAAGGAACTTAGGTTAGTTTGAGCGCGTCACGCGATTGTCAAGCACATGACTATTTATAAAACTATCAATTCTGTTATCTATATTTTTTATACTAAAAATTGTTATTGTAACAGTAATTCATAAATTTCTGTGAATTTCAAACTGCGAATCATTATTCACGTCGTTTAAATTGAATAAATATGTTTGAAAAATGGTCCATAGTATGACAACTGTAGGCTTCCAGATTCCAATTTCTCTGCGTTTTGTTACAGTTCCAGTTGATTTTTTTTTTTTTTCGATTGGTTGGTATATTTTTGAATTGCTCTGTTCTATATTAATTGCGTGACACGTATGATAGTTTTTAATGCCGATTCCATTAGAAATTACAAGTGAATTTATTTAAATACCGCTCGTTCAGAATCTATATCTATAAGACCTCCTACAATTTGAAGATGTTTTTATTCATATTTTAGTCAAATTTAATAGACGAGTTGATCAATAATAGTTCATTCTTTCATTTTGAAATATTCAAAAACATTTGCCAGGTCTCTGATGCTTCCTTTACGAGAAGCAAATGCCAATGTGATCCAAGGGAGTGGTGACTGCTCGTTGGTGGGGTCTTCGAAGCGCGTGACCCGCGTCGGGCTGTGTTGCCTCCCCGACCCCCCACCTATTTTGACGCGTTGCTAATCACGCTCATTAGCGGAAGCGTTGTAACTGCTCGCCCGCCCACCCGCCGTTCGTCTTCGTCTCCCCTTCCACCATTTCCTCCCCTTCCTTCACCTCTCCTCTCCACACTTGTCTTCCTTCGTCTCTTAACCTTCTCGTGTAGTCAGTCGTCGTTCGGTTCCTTCTTCACCGTCGTCAACTTCTTAAAATAATGAGCTCATTAGACTATCCCTTCTGAACACCGTATTGAAGGTCTTATCGTAGCGTCTTCGCTTCCACGATCCCGCTGAGCGGTAGAGCGTGGGTTCAAACCCTGCTGGGGTTTCCGTTACGTACTTCAGGCAAATGTCTGTTCCCCGGCAAACAATCATCTCTCCTTCCCAATTCCCTCTCCCGAGTCTCTCGTAACCTCAATCTCACCAAAAGACATACAGTAAGTAAGTAAATAAATAAAATACTTCAACGGATTAGAAACACGCAAGTAGATTGATTTGTAATTAACAGGGCTCGAATCTATAAGCTCAAAAAAAAAAAAGACAAAAAGGAAAATAAAGCTCTAAATAATCCAAAATATGCTCTTAAAATGTGAGCTAAGAAACCCAAAATATATCCTAAAAATCCAATTAAATGTAAAAAAAGTACGAAATGGGCACTTAATGTAGCATGCTACATATGTATCTACTTATCACTATGAAACTGCAAGTGTAAATTGAGTTAGTTGAATAATACCACTAAAAGAAATGTGTTTAATTAATGACCAATTTTCAATGAAACAATACATTTAAGTGAATATAGTGGTGAAGATTATTCCCGAATTAAAATTACTAACATAAATCTTTAAAAAAATATGCATTTAAATGCAAAAACGGAGTTCGTAAACTCGACTCTTCCTCATGGTTGTAAAGTCGGGTAGGGGATTAAAAATTTTGGGTACCATTAAACTCGTCACTTTGTACCTGCCCTAATGGCTTACCGCCCCGCCGCTTATCCTCGTGCTAACCGACCAACCTACCGAATGGATTTCGTGAGTCACTTACAGGAGAGTTATTTAAAGTGCTATTAATTGAGCATTTTCATTTTTATTCCTATTATCTTACAATTTTTTAATTCCATACATGATTCCAATAAAAATGAACCCAAACACGACGTATTTATGACATAACTGAGTTTTAAGCTTCTATTTTTACTTATTTACGTAGTATATACAAAAAAGTATTGTAATCGTGAAAAAGCATTCGGCGAAATTTTAACGGAAACTTCCGTTTGAGGAGTCCTTGATTTCGAAAAAGTGGTGCCTAGAATTCCACCTTTCATTTTCATGATGCTTTCATGAAACATGTGATTGAAAGGAAAATAACATATTTTGTTTATCAAACTAGAGTAAATGCATCAGTTCTGAACAGTGCACCAGTGCTCGGCGACAGGAATGAAGCAATAAGACATCTTTGAAACCGCAGCTTGGGTCATTCGTCTGAATGTCAGAAGTGAAACGGATAGCCGCTTAGAAAGCTTTGATTAAACTTCGATTTTTCGTCAAAACATTTTTATCAATCCTGAAAGTTCTTTTATTATCTTCATAAGTAGAGTGTTTTCTCATACATTGCAGCTTTCATGGTTGAATTTCTCTTAGAAAGATACCAGCGGACGTGGACTACAGGAGTGCGATTTTCCACATGTTTTCTGAGGTCAACTCACATAAAGTTTAGAAATATAAGAACAAAAGAAACGCAGAACGTTTCTACGCCACTGATGTTTAAAAGCTTTGAATTCCAGAATTCTCAAGCAATTCTCTGAATAGTAGATTTAATTTTTCAAATGCAATCACTATAGGTTTTTAAAAGTAAAAATATTCTAATTTGTTTCATAATTTTTTGATGTCAACTATTTTGAATAACGAATGTAAGATGTTTCTCTAATATTATTATAAATTCATTCACCTTGAAATAATCAGAATTGTTACGAATTAATAAGATTGTCACGATCTTGAGGTCCACGCGTCATGACTTGGCTCATTCATTTTCGACTCTGTCGACAACTGATGCAAAAAGTGAGTTACAAAATTGCATTATTTTAGCAGCATTGTACATCTTTTATTTTAAGAAATTACCAGGGAAACAAGAAGTGAGGGGAATAACAATACTGTTAGGCTCAAATTTTAACAATTAACAGAAATAATTGTCGTACGCATTCTAAGAATGTTTATCAATATCATCGCGCTCTTGAGTCATTTCCCTTCGTCTGGCAACAAATTTGTTGGAATTTTTAATGTATTATACATTATTTCGGTACAAGAATGTTTCGTTCTAAAAATGTATTGTTTGCAAGATATGTGCGGAAAACACAAAAAACTCATTGATATAGAAAAAACGTATTTTTTTCTTGATTTGCTTCTTTTCCTCGCCTAATTTCTGGACTAGTGGTAAAATGTGCATTTGATGCAAGTAAGGTTGTGTTTGGTATCATTTTGGCGTAGATTTCAATTGTTCTAAAACAACAAGTCAATTTTTTGTAAGTAAATAAAATATTTTTAGTGGCAAAACCAACTGAAATAACTGCCCAGTGGCCCCATTGCCTGGGCGACGGGCACAGGTACACCCGCGTAGACCTAATCCTTAAGGAAGTGTCGAGTTTAATGGTGAAATTATCCTTTTACCTGAGGACCTGTCGAGTTTAAGTACGCCCTGCAAAAAGAAAAAAACTTCAAAAATATGCACTATATGCAACATTACAAATTATGAACTCAAACACAATGTATAAAATTGTTATATCTCTTTATGTGAGATGTTATTGTAGTAGTGACGTCTGATAATTCATTTTTTTATAATATTCGTTTTGATTAAGCATTTTTGAAGCCGTATCAAAAAAACTTGTCTGAACGATACAGAAAAAGCACAAATTTGACAAATTTTTAATATTTTTTTACGATTACAAAAAATCCTGACATGAGAAATACAGAAATCAAATTTTGAAAGCAGCGTGCGCGAAACATTATAGAAGACTTAAAATCTTGCACACTCCAAAATCATGTTGCCTTGTGTAGTCATCACAGTGTAAACGTGTTCCCGAGAAGTTTACAAAAATCCTCAGCAGTGGCGTGAAGACTCTTAAGGTCTGAACCATCTCGGAGTCGTCAAAAGCTCTTCAGATTCCATCCCCTACTCTCATCTGCACACAAACCACTCCACTCCCCCTTGCGGATTATTAGAAGGCTTCTTTAATCTTTCAATGGAATCTGATACGATCTTCCACTTTAGATCTCAGGGTTTGATGAGTACATTTGTCCTATTTTAACAGTTGGGAGTCATGATGATAAAATGGCTTTGAATAATTTTGAAATGAAGAAGGGAATAATCATGTATGTAATAAATAAGTCTGTAATTCATACATTCCTTTATAAACATTGAGGCATGTACATTGGCAAGATCACTTCACAAATTTGCAATGGTGTTTTAAATTTTTTTAGTACAAGCAAATTAAAGAACTTGCTAAAATGTTTTTAGTAAAAATCAAGATATCTGGATTCTTATAATGAAAGTAATAGTCGTTGCTGTTGATATGTAGTGAATTTCTAATTATTTTTTTTCATTTATTTAACTCGTATCCCATGTTGTTACCTCGAACCTATTTCCCCTCAATTTTATCGACAATATTACAGTTATTTCTCTTACAATTTCTGAAATTTGTTTTTCTGACACCAAACCTACGTTTCTGCTGTCTTCTCTTCTATTAAATTTCACCTTTTTTCCTCAAACCCCCCCCCCCATTTAAATTTCCCGTGCTTTTGCAATTCACCTTTCAAATTAATTTTTACTCTGTACTTAGTCTCATAACTTTTAAACTAACGGGCAGACTGTAAAATTAGAAGATATACTTTCGTAGTTAGTTCAAGTACTTTTCTTTAAAAAAATAAAGATAATTTTTATTAAAATGTTTCAATTGTCCACCATTAATTAGGACCAAGTAACCGATTTGGCACAATATCAATGGTCAAAATCTATTAACTGAGCTGTTCCTCTCAATAATTAACTCTCAAATTTCTAACATTTTCATTTATATATAATTTGCTATTTATAACAATAAGTATAACACCTCTGACAACACCAAAATTTGGAAGGCAGAGAATTATTAGAAATAAAATTGAGCCTAAAAAAATTGTCCACCATTGTTTACTGGAAAGTGAACTAACATGATTGATATCTTTAAAAATTAATTGAACAAACATTTGCTGGCTAATACTTATATTTACTCAAAAACTTCCGAGCCACTACTTGATGAGCGAAGGATATCTCAAAATATTTTCTTGTGTCTAGGAAATCGAATATCACGATTTTTTTTAAATTGTCCTGTGGATTTGAAAGATAATCTTCTGTAGGTGTTACGATCTTGAATGTCCCTAGTAGTGAGATTTGCGTCAGCAAGATCTCTCTTCACTTTTTCGGCCCATGTCATGCCCTTGAGGTTTTCTGTTGCTTTGAGGATCTGGTGTGTGAGCCTATCTTCCGGAAGTCTGTATATGTGTCTGTAGAATTTAAGTCTTCTTTTTCTGATGTTTGAAATGTTTGAGCGTTCCTCTGTCGTTTTGTTGGTTTGTAGTCTGTATCCATCACCTGTTTTTCTCGGTCTTAGGATTTTTCTGATTATTTTACGTTCTTCTTTTTTATGTTTTCTAGTAGTGTCTTGTTGTGTGAAGTGCCTGGGTTTCTGCTGCGTATAGCGCTTCAGGTTTGACAACTGTGTTGTAGTGCCTGATTTTTGCATGTTCGGATATGCATTTTTTGTTGTACTGTTGATGTGTTCGTCCACAGGCTCTTTTCAGTTTTTGTTTTCGTTTTTCGCGGGTCCTTTTTTCTAGTCCGGTGGGTTCCAAGATTTCTCCGAGATATTTGAAATACGAAACTCTCTTGATCTCCGTATTTTGTGTATAGCGTCGGTGCGTCTAGGAGTCTACACATGAATTCGGTTTTATTCTAATGAGATTTTAAGACCGACCTTTTCAGCGCACTCTCTTAGTACATCTATCTGTTGTATCGCATTGTGTTCAGAGTCTGTCAGTATTGCCAGGTCATCGGAAAAGGCCAAACAAGTGACTTCGATTTTTCTTCCAATCTTCAGTGGTTTCCACTGACCGTTTTTTCTTAGTTCTTTTTCCTATTCCCTTATGACCTTGTCCAATACGACGTTAAATACATAGTAGTGGAGAGAGTCTGTCTCCTTGTCTCACTCCTGTTTTGATTTCGACGCTTTCTGAGACCTCACCCATGAATTTAACTTTAGAGGTTGTGTCAGTAAGCGTCTCTTCAAAGAGTCGTCGCGTTCTCAGATCGAGTCCAAGTTCTATTGATGTATTAAAAAGAGATTTGCGGTCAACCGAGTCATACGCCTTCTTAAAATCAACGAACGTGCAAATTGTGGGTTTGTGTCTGAGAGCTCTATATTTCAGTGTTGTTTTTAGATTGAAGATCTGTTCGGGGCAGACGTGGTTTGGTCTAACGCCTGCCTGATACTCCCCAATCTTGGGTTCAAGTTGCTCCTGCGTCTTCTTCAGTATGCAAGCAGACAGGATTTTCTTGATGACAGCAGTGAAATGCCTCGGTAATTGTTGACGTCTGCTCGGTCGTCCTTCTTGAGTAGAGGTTGGATAAGGGCGCACTTCCAATGGGAAGGTAATTTTTCCGTAATCCACACTTCTCTAATGATGCTTGTGATCCCTTCGAGTGACTTCGGATCGAGATTTTTTAGAAGTTCAACAACGATGTTGTCCTCGCCTACTGCCTTGTTATTTTTAAGATGTTAGACATATTTGGTAATTTCTTCTTTAGAGGGGGTGACGAGCTTATGTTTGTGTGTAGGTTCAATGAGCGGGAATCTTTGTGTGGGTTTTGGGCAATTAAGTAAATCGGAGAAATAAAGTGCCAGTTCTTTGCAGTTTTCTTGATTGGTAAGAGCTAGTCTCCCGTTTTTTTGTGGTTTGTGTCCCTGAATTCTATTTGCGAATGTTCTGTAGAAGTCTCTGGTGTTATAATTTCTGAAATCTGTTTCTAGTTTTTCTAGTTGCTGGTTAAGGTATTTTATTTTGTTTTGTCTGATGGTTTTGGCTTCTTGTCTCCGCATTTCCAGGAAGTTATGTTGTGTTTCAGGTGTTTTCTTACTCAGATATTTTTGAAAAGCCAGTTTGCGTGTATTAAAGGCGTTCTCACAGTTGTTATTCCACCAGGGATGCTTTTTCTTTTTCTTTAGGGGTACGAGTTCCTGAGCATTTTGTACGATCTTGTTCCTAAACTCTTCCCATGTGTTTGCCTGTTCTTTCTCCCATTTTTCATTTATTTATCCCGGGTTCCCCATCCTGGCCCGGGTTTTTCTCCGTTTTTCCTTCGGGTAGAGGCGGATTTCTTATACAGGTTCTCTAGGCTTTGTCTAGGGGCGTGTTTATTGTAACAATAAATCGTGAATTTAGTGTTATTTCAATTCTTATGATTTTTAAACACTATACTCAGAATAATCTATAGTTCGATAATAACTTGTACATGTAATTTTTTGCTTAAAATTACAAACATATTGACATTCTATTAGTATTATAACTCGCAGCCAACTTTTTATCTTATCTAGGAACTTTTGCTGAAATTTTTGAATCCGCCTCTGCCTTAGGGCCCTTGATCGGAATTGATGGGATGGTCCTTTGCTTGCTTCCGGAGAGTAAATTAGTTTATTTTCCTCCACGTGGTCATACGCAGTTTGTACTGTTTTTTGACAATAAATTTATTATTATTATTATTATTATTATTATTATTATTATTGGAGACTGGTTAAATCAAATTTTCTTGGGGGTGTTTTTTGGGGATGAAGTTTTCTAGAGGTGAATTTTACTTTAATTCTCCCGAGTCGATGTTGACACTTCGTCGAACATCGACATCATGAATTTCTGTTTGTTGTGTATGCGTTATTGCTACGTGGTCAATCTGGTATTCTCCAACCTCTTGAATCGGTGAGCGCCAAGTCTTTTGTTTCTTAGGATGTTTCCTCAGGGATGCTGACATAATTTTTAGGTTGAATTGTTGACAGAGCTCCACTAGTCGCCTACCGTTTGTGTTGGTGAATTTGTGAGCCGGGTAGTTGCCTATGGTATTTATTTCATTTATTTTGTATGAGGGTATTATCATTTGAGGGCACATAGTATTTTATAATTAAATAATTAATTATAGCTACGCACTCTTTCTAGCTACGAAAACATAAATGTTGTAAATTGTCTCAAATATTTTAATTCGTTGCTGAAGTTAAACACTTTGGTTGAAATTTTTTGAAACTTATCTACATGGGGCGATAGGAGGTAGGAGGTGGGTGGTGGGGGCTTTTGTTAGCTGCGTTCACCGACAACTTGGTCCACGAGGAGGTATTATTTGGATAAGTTAGTAATAGTAAAAGAGTGATACTAGGAGCAGTAGGAGGTGGATAGAAGGAGGGTTCGCTTTTCTACTATATGAACTGCGTGACACTACTATATGAACTGCGAAATTGAAGTGAAAATTTGCAAATTTTTCCTGGCCCCGGAGTGACTCAGTGGCAAGCAAGCATGAGCTGCCAGAGGTCATATGGAGCCTAATTCTTTGGAGGGAAGATTGATCTGGATATTAAGATGTATTGAGGGAAGTGATGTTCTGTGGGTCAGTGATTCTGCGACGCAAAACCGCAGCTTGCGGTTACTCTACAATTAATTCGTGGAACGGAAGACTCTGTCGTGAACCGGTTCTCTGCCTCTTGGAAGAATCCGGCGCTGCTTCGTTCGCGTTTTGGAGGAGAGCCAATGGCGTGTGGCGCCAGATCAGGGATTCCCACTGCTCCATCAGCAACATACCTTTTCATTGCGTTTATGTTATTAAATTTATCACTAAACTTTTAATTGCTTTTCCCCCCTAATAAGTACTCTTATAAGAGAGTTCAATGATCAACGTGCCACGGACTTTTAACATTTCGTCCTATGACACTTGATCTTATCCAAAGTCATCCGCCATTCTAAAAAAAAATCTGATCAAATTTCTGTTCACATTCTCATTAATAAATTACTTCATATAAAATCAAAGCTTTAAATTTTCCTTTAATTTCCGATAGAGGATCGTACTATGCAAAATTTCTTTACTTTACACCCTTAATTTTTCCGCGTGAGATAAATCTTTATCATTTTAACTTGTTTATTTCATAAACACGTAAATTTGAATCGAAATTTTTATTTAATTTGTTTGTTATGGAGAGGGCTAACGCTAGTATCTTTGATCACGTCCACCAAAATCTATTGAAAAAGAAGTGGTGTTGCATCAAAAAGGACGAAACCATGCGATAAAAACATGTATTTACAAGAGTCAAGAGCCGAAATTTTTGTTCGTATCACATTTTACAGTTCGGGAGAATAAAAAATACAGACACCTAATGTTTGATGAATACCTGGTTAAATTGTTTAGGTTCCTTTCTGTTATTAATAATCTTGTAATTGATACTCAATGAGCTAATAAGAATAAGCTAATTCAGAATCCCACGTTCTGAATTTCATGAGCATTGTGTTAAGTTTTATGTCCAGGGAACCTTTTGTCATTGTAGTGGTTGCTGAACAATTGAGTATTATCATAGAAACGCCTAAGTAAATCAGTTTCTTACAGCGCTCAATAAACCGCGAGTTTAGTGTGCACGTAATGACTGCTTTACGATTGCCTGTTAATTCCTTTAACTGCTCGTTAACTTAGCGTTCATTGCTAGAGTGTTCACTCAGTGTTTTGGGAGAGATTGCTAATTACATCAAATTCTTCTAATTTTAATAGAGTCACGATGAATTCCATTCGTGATAATTATCGAATGCCTAGTTATATTTACTTTTACGATCAATTCTGAATTATCTTTCCTCGGATAACTGAAAATTGTAAAGGAAATATTGAAATTCATCTTTCTTGTTCTCGTAGAAATCTTATTGGGTCACCCTAATTCACGAAGTATTAAAATCTTCCTTAAGACCTTCCATCCCCCTCCCCCTCACCTAGTGCTATTGTCACGGACCCACTGCTGCAAATACATTAAAACAAAATTTCATTGTCTCGTATAGGATTAAACCTGCGACTTTAGATGTGTGTATTATTCTGCTTTGCAACCGCTTCATGTGCGCATCTCCCAATTTACTCAGATTCGTAAATGTGGTTCCGGTCCTAAGGCATCTCATCTCCTTCCACCAATCCACCTGAATCTAAGTTCATAGTAAAATTTAAAAAGGGAGAAAAGAAGCATTGCAAATGCTGCACTCGGGTACTTAAAAGCATGCAATATAAAGATGATGTTTAAATTACAACTATTTAAATATTTAACCAAATATAAATACGATATGAAGAAAGTACAATATGAAAATGAAAGATTATACAAAAAGGATAGAAACATTGTAGAGTTTAAAAGTAAGTTATAAATTACAGCACTCCACGATATGTTCACATACTTAAATATTATTTCTTCTTTACTCGTATTCATAATTAGATAAATTGACAGTAATTGCTGTGAGATGTTCTTCCATGACACTTATTCGTTTTTGCAGAACTTGAGATATCACTTTTGGTTGAAATATATTTAGGAATGGTTAGCTCCAATTTTCGAATGGTATGTTACTCCATTCTTTTACGATATATTCTGTAAAAAGTGAGTTGTTGTAGGTAGAACTATTCTTTGGAATGACGAGTTAGTGATTTTCCCGGAGTCTGGACGACGAAAGACATTCAAAGTTGGATAATTGATATTGAGCCTTGCTTTGATACAAGATACTCCGACAGTGGTTGTTAAATTCCGATAGTGGTGGTCTAGTGGTAGCGTCTTCGCTCCCAACGGATTCCGTTGAGCGGTAGGGCGCGAGTTCTAACCCTGTTCGGCCAAACTAGGTGAGTTTCCTTCACCTACTCCAGACAATTGTCGGTTCGGTACCACGAGTTCCCTGATAACCCATTCATCGTCCTTCCCAATTCCCTAGTCAGTCACCGTTAGGTGGAACAGCGGGCCCAGTGGCCTGAACCTTGCTAAAAGATTTTTAAAAAGGAAATAAAAATTTATGAGAGGAGAGTGAGCCAATGGAATGTTCATCGTTTTTTTTTTAAATAAAAAAATGTTGCTATCGTCGTATTACTTAGAGATTCGAATGATGTTTTGGACTTTGTAAATGTATCTGACACAAATAATTTGTGTTTTCAGACATATTGTTCTGTATAATATTTTGCCATTTACTGTAAATAATAATTTTCGCAACGCTTGGCACGTGTTAAACATGGGCTGCTTTGTGTGGGCTGTTAAACACGGACTGACAGTGCATCGGAATGCATTCTATGAATGACTGCTACAGCTGCTGCGTCGTTGCATTCCGCTTACCAGGAAGTGCCACTGTTCCCGGTCTCTCGCATGGCGGCCTTCGCCTCGCCTCGTGGCGTGCGACGAAATGCTGCGACCCCCTCTGAGTCACTCCGGGTTTTCATTCCCGGCGGGGGACAGAAAATAATTTGTAGCTTTTATGTTCAGTGTCCCAGTTCTTATAGCTGTGACGATGAAAAAGCGAACCCTTCTTCTATCCTCCTCCTCCTCCTCCTCCTAGTATCACTGACTCTTTACTATTAGTAACTGCTCCTACTAACACCTCCACGTGGGTCAAAGCTGCTCACTGATAAAAATAAATTATTTTATCGGTATTTATAACCGAAGATTATCTCATGAGAGAATAATTGGAATAACGCTTGGATGCAAATCATCATACTTTTCCATTGTGGGAATAAAATTCTGGTGAAAACTCCTGGACCTTCGTGTTCAAACAATCTGAGCCAACAGGACGACATATTTTGTCTGCGATGTTAATATTTTTGATTGTTATTACTTGTGCTTAGTAAAAAAAATATGCATTTTAATAGCTTCTAGAATAAATATAAAAATCATTCACTTTTTACTTTAATTCTCTTAACTCCCTTATTATTTGTTTTTGATTTTTTGGGGGGTTCACTGTCTTGGTCGACTGTTTGTTTGGTTGGTTGGTCAGTAAAATCAATTTGCTCCATGTCATCGCTAAAGTCTCCAGAAAATTTTACTTTTGGTACCCAATAAATGAAAATATATTTAATTCCACGTGCGCTAACATAAATTTGAAACAAATATTTATTGCCAATAATCTATATTACAATACAACATATTGTTACAATTTCCTAGTATATTTTACAATGTATTTATCCGCCACTTGAATTTCTTATTCGTCTGCATAATGTGTCTTTCAATCACATTTCTAAGTGAACGTTTGAACTTTTTGATTGAAGTACCGTAATACAACAAGTTATAAAATTTATTTTTGTAACCAAATAAAAACGTATTAATTTTAGAGACATTTTTGGGGCCTATAAATGCAATTATTAAATTCAGTAAAAAAGCAAAAAGTAAGTTTATTTTTAACTATTGAACACAAATATTTTATTTAAATTTCTTAATTGAGCTATGAAGTGGGACCGGGGAGTGGCGTAGTGTGGTTCCCTGGTTGTGACGATGGGAGTAGTTTTTGCGACGCACACGGTGAAGGAAATCCGCAACCTCTTGAATAGAGAGCCACTGCCGAAGCCGGCTCCACTGGTTTTTTCCGAACAGCGGCGTAAAAGCGATACATCACGTATATAAGCGTGAATGCAAATTTAATGAAAAATTTATATTCGTATTACCTCTAATGAATGCAGTAATATGTGAGAAGAGTTTTCATTCCCATACTAGCAGAGTTTCCGCGACTCGCGTCAAGTTTTGAATTGTGTGCGTAAATAATTTTTTTTGAATCCCTTTTGTAATAATTGTATTGTATTGCGTATTGTCTTAATAATTGTATGATATAACGGTGGTCTATTGTAATAATTAATCTTGAATTTAGAGTTATTTTAAGTTCCGATTTGTATACAATATTTTCCAAATAATCTATAGTTTTATAATAACACTTACTTGCGAATTAACTTTTTTGTTTTACTAGGGAGTGTGCTAAATTGTTAAATCCGTCCCTTCCTTGATCGGCGTAGATAGAAGGGTCCCTTGCTTGCTTCAGGAGAGTAAATTAGTTTATTGGCCTTCACGTGGTTATGGATACTTTGTAACTGCTCTTTTTGACTACTTGCGTTTTTATCCATTGCGAAAGAACGTGAGCTTTTTGATTTTACTCCCGAAGACTCGAAGGGGAGTGATGAGACAGTTGTCGCGCCTAAGTGAACCACGTTTCATTCGTTTTGCCGATTTGCGTAAACACGCGTTGTTATTACACGCAGTAGGATCGTATACAAGATCTTATAGTCTCCGGTTTTAATGCGCGTCGGACATGGAAAAGACAAGCAGCGCAAAAGACGTGCGTCTTTAGAATGTGGAGAGGTGTAATGCGCTTGGAAAAGTCTTGCTGTAAAAAAGACAAGAGTTCGTATTTCAATTTTATATTTTCCAGTGAATATTAATTATCAGATGATGGTGGTATATTGAGTGGAAACTAGTACTAAAAACGTACACAAATTCCCACTTCACTTTTGCTGTGTAGAATTTTCTTAGAAGCTTAATTCTACAATTTTAACCTTTTATTGGTAACACCAGTATACCTAATGGGGTAATTAAATCTAAGGAAGCCAAAGGTGGGGTTCATTCTTGGAAGCAGTCCAAGAACTTTTTAGATCAGGTTAAAAAAATTTAAAAATGAAATTTTATTTGTAATAAATTGCAAATTGTTATTAATATTTTATGTGTATTTAATAATCTCAGCTATAATTTATTATAAAAAAGTTCAATAGGTTATTTCAGTTTAAATTATTGTGTTCGTATTATTTTTAGGGACTCGTTTGGAGACCCCTTTTAGGACGACGCCCGGGGCAGATCGCTTTTCGCGCCCCCGCCGTGGTACGCTACTGAATATACCTCTTTGATATGAATACGAATGATATTAATATCTTATATGGCGTGAAGAGAAACTTTTTAAATAAACAAATCAGTCATGTTCTTTTATAACTATTGTACCTTTAACAATACTTCTGTTACGATAAATTAAAAATAAAATGTGTTAATAGTCTGTCGATATTGTGACAAACAGCGCACTATTTCTGTAAAACGGGGTGACGTGACGTTAGATGTACAATATTTAAACGTAGGCTTCCGCGGTCGGAGTCAGTATGAACTTGTTTGTCCGGGACAAACCGCGTCTTAGTAGATACAACTACCAACGTTTCGGCCATCGTGCCGTGGCCTTCTTCAGGACA
>NNCF01127014.1:333443-349684 GCA_002313205.1 Laupala kohalensis
GGGGGTAGCACTAAAACAATGCTAAAAAGTCTACTGGGAGAGCAAGTACAGCTTAACACATCATAAATGGGTTAAGAAAAAAGCTTAGGTATTATTTCACTCGCAGGTTTTATTTACAATATTTGATCATGAAGAAAGTCAATGAGAATGAACAATGTACAGTATGGAATTATTCCAAATAAAAGTCTGAAATAAAAAAGTACATTAAAACAGGATAGATGGGTCATCGTCAGCTTGTCGGATTACCAAACGTGCCGCAGTATCGAGATGTCTAGCGAATTTCGGACTATCAAAATTATACGGTAGGATTAAATGTAAGAATGTGATGAAGCTCCTTGGAGCCATGGAGGTGGCGAGGGCGGCGGTGCGGACTGCGGAAGCGACGGTGGCGCTCGCTGGCCCACGGCGTCGAAAGAGGTGGGGTGGGGGGCGCGGAAGGCAACGCGGGGGCGGTGGAGGCGGCTGCTGCGGCGGGCGCCACGTGCGCGAAGGTCGTGGGGCAAGGCGAGCGAGTGTCGCGGACCGGTTCCTCTGTTGCGGCGCGTCACGACCTCACCTCCCTCTCCCCCCTCTCCCCCCTCACACTTCACACTTCCCCTCTCCACCCCTCCCATCATTCCCCCTCTCCACAAACCACTACATACGTCGCACCTGCTGCTGCTGCTGTTTCTGATGGAGAGGAGGCAAATGGCTCTTCACCAGCGCTATATCCAACTTAATCTTAACCCGCGGACCATTTTGTACACACTTTTCAACAATTGCGTTGGCACGGGAGAGGGTTTAACAAAAGGTTGCCCGACGAACAGAACTAATTGGTCTATTTTAATATATATTTTGATTCTCATCAGCAAATTTATATTAATTCAAGCTGAAAAAAATTAAATAGTATATTTCTTTCTTTTATAATATCTATTATTATTATAAAATATTTTCGTATTTTAATTTATGACAAATTAATACATAACAATTTTTTCTGCGGGGAAAAAGGAAGGAATACATAATATTGCTTAAACTTACTTCAGTATTCCCATGTAGTTGTTCACAATATGATGTTAAGTATAATATGAACAACTTTTTATTTCGTTCCAAAGATGTTCTTATATTTTCATCGCGGTTAACCTATAATTGAGTTTCAATTTGATAGTAATCTGTGAATTCGATAATGTATTACTGAGTTTCTGCCCAACTCGATTGACTTGTGGGAGATGTTTAAGCAAGAGTTCGTCGTCGTAGGATGAAGGAACGAAGAAGTGAAGGACGCGATGGCTTCCGTTTCGAGGTTTTTGTGAACAACGAACGAGGACAATAAATTTGCAGACGCGATGATAGTTCTTTTATATACTTTCAACTCTGTGCGCTTGAATTCATTTGAGCTTAGGCAACCTTTATTTCGCGATCTTGTACTTGGTACTCCTTACCTCCACAAATTCATATTTTAACGAAGTGGATAGCGATAAGTGGCAGCGTCTTCGATTCTTTGATCCCACTGAGCGGTAGAGCGTGGGTTCAAACCGTTCTCGGCCGAACTGGGTGAGGTTTTCAGCTGGGGTTTCCCTCACCTATGTTCGGTACCATACGTTTCTCTTACCCAAATTCAACGGTTAGTTGGAAGAGTAGGACTCATGGCCTGGAATTTGCCAAAAGGCATGAAATAAATAAATAAATATCGGTTTAAACGATAGATAATATATACTAATAAAATTGAATTATTTGGAATGTAGGATTATTATTTAAAATTTCGAAGGATTCGTCTTAAAATTATGGCAAATGAAATGCAGATTGTGGTTAATTGATGAATTACGAGAGCAGAAGGACAATTAAAATGGACTGCTAATCAGTAGATGTGAATCTTCACTCCCATGACTGTGGACTACGAAGCTAACTAATACGTCAGCCAGATTTCAGTTGCGTTACATGAGGTGGACAATTCACTGAACGTATAATGTACGTCACTGATTCGTGGTAGCAAAATTGTATTAAAGCTGCGAAGAAAAAAAAAAGTTTTTAAGTGCATAACCTAAAATTGAAGTGAAAATTAACTAATTTAGTGATCTCAACTATGCGCTTCGTTTATTCATTTGATTTTTGAAATTATCATTAGTAAAATTTTAGTGTCACGAAAGAAGAGAAATATGGCAACTAACATATGAATTTCGAATGAGCAAAATGAGCTGAAATAATCCCGATCTGTTTTCGGGTGTTTTAATACCACAATGTCCAGTAATGATTGTACTGAATTGTAATGACTTTTCAAATCCCGGGGATCACCGTGTAGTTCTGCTAGTGTTCAATATTATTAAGATTGCCAACTAGTCCAGTGGGTGGCGTCGAGAGGAGCGGCGTGTGCAGGAGACGCGGCCCAGACGGCGTCGTCCCTGCTACTCACCCTGTCTCACTCGCTCGCATCCCCAACGCACCGCCTCCGTCGACGTCGCGGCGCCCAGTGGATGAGGCGTCGGGGGGGCGTTGGGGGTGGCAGGGACGGCGGCGCTGGCGTCGCTTAGGCGGCGGCGCTCCACGAACCCCTCTGAACCAGCAGCAGCAGCCGAAACACTTTCAGCTGCGACATGGCGATCACACGGGGACTTAGGAACGTCTTTTTCTTCTTCTTCTTCCAATGGATTTGCAAGAACCAAAGGACCACGGAAGAATGGAATAGAAATTTGTTGTCAAAAAGTAAAAGCTATTACGAACTGCGATTGCATACGAACCACATGGCAGTACTATAAAATAATTTACAAGCAAGGATCACCCATCAATTCCGATCTAGGGACGTAAAGACAATGGCGGATATAATATTTCTGCTCCCCGACATAAAATCACATACTCAAATCAAATCTTCGAAAACTTATTTCTGGATGATCTATTCTAATTAATTAGGAGAAATTGTCGATGTCAAATGAGTGAAGTAAGAATTGTTATCTCACTGAGTCTTACCTAGAAGAAACATTTTTCAAAGAGATGGGAAAGAATTAGAAGTTTACACTTAAATACAATCTTCGTGATTTCTTTTGTGTTTTTTTAATGTCCATGATAAATCAAAAATACACGATCTATTTTACGAAGCATATTTTAAAACTAATTTCTTCCTGCTATATTATATCTAGGTACTACTTAACCGTGCAGTGCATGTACGATCGAAGCGACAAAGATGTGTCGCTCTTTTCCCGTTGCTTGATTCTCCTTAATATGAGTTTACCGTCTTCTACAGCAATCAAGTCATACCTTATTGTACCGACTTCTGCATTTTCATCATAGATACCAAGAAGTTACTCTAAAAACTTTTTTATGTTCTACTTTGTTCTGTAAACTAATTCAATACTTCTGCTACGTGTAAAGTTCTTCGTATTACAGTAGTTTAGCTGGATGATGTATATCTCTCTCTCTCCCTGTGCAGGAATTCTTTACTCGAACACTCCACGTCTCTCCTTTCTCTGCCCTCATCCCAACCCTCCCCACGACATCACTTCACCCCATTGCCGAGTTACCACTACGACTGCACCCTTGCACCGCCTTACCACTCCATTCTGCCCCCCCCCCAAATCTAGCACATCCATCCCCTGAATTCCCGCCACCCTCCTGTACACCCCTCTGCCTCGTGGAAGCAAGAGGCGCAGATCGCTACGCGCAACAAATCTCGACCCTTGCGGGTATCCATCATAGATAATGTAACTGAAAGAGCGAGAGCGTACAATCCATTTTAAACTTTAATGGGCTTCTTGTAGCGACGGCGCGCAGTAGGATTGTATATGGATCGACTCATATAACCATTTTTATATCCTTAGTTAAGAACAATATGGGAATATATTTATTTGAAATCTCTTAAGCATCTTTCATGATTACTTCATCAAATACTTCATAAAATTCATATTTATTTTACATATCATTATATTCTAGTTCATTTCCATTGTATCAGTTATTTCTTTTAGAAAAAATCAATTTTGTAACTATTCTGATATATGAAATATTATACAATATATTACATGTTTCTTTCTCATAAAAAATAAATCGTGTCTGCATCTATTATTTGCGGAATTTCTTTCATCTCGATTATTTGACACCGTAACTTCAGTTCTAAATTTTATCCTTTTGCCCCAATTAGTCGCGACAATAGAAGAGCCAGGGGATATTTTGGAGAAGAGTTGTGACTTGTGAATGTCTGATAGATACCGCGGCACCAGAAAGAATGATCGAGGTGAAAATAGAGATTGAGACGCATGATGTAAGAAACTGTTATAGTAATAATAATAATAATAATAATAATAATAATAATAATAATAATACTGCCTTTATTACGTGGCAAGGCTCCGGCTAACTGACCTGCTCTTCCGCCTAGCCATATTATACATAACCCTTATTATACATAATATATTATGCATAACCCTTAGCTTAATAAACTGGAAAGGATACACTTATTTTTCTACAATTAAAATTACATAAATCAAAAAATTTATTACAAGTACAATGAGGTACAAATATAAAAACTTGAGTTATAATTGATATTACAAATACAAAAAAACATTTTGATACATCGAAAAACAAACAACGCTAATATATTATTTATATAAAAAGCTATTTTTAATCTTAATAATATTTTGATTCACATTTGAATAGAAGATTTTTCATGAAAAACCAGCAAAACTTTTAAAATACAAGAACTAGATTAGATATGATAAAAATAAAAACTGNAAAAAACGAAATAATACATTTTAAAAGTAATTTTCAAAGAATTGATATTAAAAATGGCTTACGCAACACAAATCAGTGATTTCATTTTACAGATTCCTAATTTGACTTTAATTTTTTTAAATTTTAGTGCACACTTTTCTTTCATACTACTATTTCTCGTACACTTTTTGAAAATCTTAAGCGAATTACTCTTTCTAATAAATGGAGGAAGATTATTCCATGATCTAGCTGTGGATATAGTGAAAGATTTATTTAGGAAATTTGTACGACTTTTGGGGATGTTGCATAATTTTTGTTGTTGAAATCTAAAATAATTTAGTATCGTAATGATGAGGCAAAAAGGACACGTAATACAGTTGTGGTGGAGGGCGGAGGAGAAACCCTCTAAAACAACTGGGGGTGGTATCTGGGGGGGGGGGAGAAGGAGTTGCGTGGNACAGCGAACTCCACCTTCACTTCCTCTAGTTAAGTGCTCCCAACTCCGTCGCTTTCTGGCCGCCTTCTATTCTTGAATTAAACTTTCTTGAATGACTGGCGCCGAGCCAAGTTTTGAGCAGTAAAAACTGACTTTTCTCTGCCACTCTTAACTTTTTTTCTCTTTTTCGATTTGAGTGCATTTGTGCATTAGACGAACTTCAGAAATATTTATTAGTCACTCGCTCAATCAACGTCATTTGTTATGGATCAATGAATTGTTGACGAAGAGAAAAAATTAATACACAATCATTCCTGATTGGTCTTGTAATGATTATTACTATGTAAAAGATACCAGCGTTCCAACAGCTCTTGGTCAAAAATAGTAAATCAGAAATTCTAATATCTTGTCAACGATGTTAATTAATTATACTTCGTCATGTAGTTCTCTAGATACTGTTAAAATTCTATTTTTCATGCTTGTTCTTTTTGATCCTTTTTATTTATAATTGTTCATTTATAACTGTACATTATCTCTGTAACCCCATTCTGTCCCGGCTTTCCTTCGGGTTTTTTCCATTTCTGGGAATGTTATGAGTACTTTGTTATTATTAATCTCGAATTTTGACTGTACATAATATGTACAATTAATATAGGACTAATTAATTGATACCAGTACGTATTTGATAAAAAAATGTGTACCTATTAAATCCCTTGGGCTCTTGATCGGAATTGATGGGATGGTCCCTTGCTTTCTTCCGGAGAGTAACATAGTTTGTTATCCCCTACGTGGTAATACGCAGACCGTAGCTGCTTTTTTAACAATAAAATTAGTGTGTTTTGAAATCCTTCTGTATAACTTTCTTTAGAAAGAAATGAAAGATATCACTAGACTGCGCTTCTACAAATCCTCTGTTAAAATCTTCCTACAGCACCAATACTCTCTTATATCCTCATATAACTAAATAAACATTCAGTCTTTACATTTATAGAGTTTTAATCATTCCACTTTATATTCTTCTTTTAAAGTTTATAGTGAGACTAATGTGAATTCATCAATTTTTAAATCCTCTCGTGTATTGTTATACTCGTGATCGTGCACACTTAATCCTTTTATGAAGAAAAATGTTTGATTTAAACAATAAAACTCAGTTTTCTTTGGGTATACGCGGATTTTCTTCACAGGCTCTCTACACTTTTACCTGGGAGCGGTTTTCTATTGTAATAATTAATCTCAAATTTAGAGTTATTTTAATAGATACTAATTTTTTAAATATTTTCCTAATAATAATACGTACTTTTGAAATAACATTTTTGTGTTATACTAAATACAGATTTGCTGATATTATAACTCATAGCTAACTATTTGTATTCTTGTCTAATGAGTGTGCTGAAATGTTAAATCTGTCTCTGCCTTAGGGCCCTTCGGAATTCTCGGGATGGTCCATTGCTTGCTTCCGGGGAGTAACTTAGTTTATTCTCTTCCGCGTGACCATATTGTCTTTTTTACAGTTAGTTTATGTATTTATAAGTTTAGTTATTTATTGCATTTTGTAGTGTTATTGGGCATTTGATATTCTTGATCACGCAGCGAGTTACTTTTGGGGTGTTGTTGTTTTGCATTGTTCGTGTCTCAATACATAGAATCATGCTAGGAAGGCTGCCGCAATCCCATGGAGCAATAAAAATCGTACATCTGCTGGATGCGTCGAGACATTTCGGTAGAAGAGCTGCGAGGGGGGAAAGATATCGATCAGTGGATGTCCAGTGTCTCCCTCTTTGCTCCCTGCACCGGAGACTTCGTGTGATGAGAGATGTGAGGGAGAACGTTATCTGCTCTATTGGTAGAACCATTGCAGATGGAAGGAAGAAGTGAGTCAAGGAAACTGATCCACTTGCTTTTATTAGTCCGGACAAAATATCTAGCCAATTCGATTGGTCTCTTTCGTGCAGCTAAGTGGACGCTACAATAGTATTACAGTGAATGACAAAACGTTAAGATATTTCTGGGTCAAATGGTGATTAAGTCCTAAAGGTTTAGAATATCCTCGCTCATGATTTTTCAGATATCTCAAGCCGTCTTTGACATACCATGATCTAGTTGACTTCTTGTGTGACCGGAACAATCGAACAAAGCAAGCGTCGTGAACTTATTTTTCGTGTGGTATTATTAATAAATTGCCAATGATTTTCAATTTTGAAATATTATGTAAGCAATTGGACGATGCTGTTCTCAAGAATGTTCGTTTCCCACTTGCGCACATTATTGGGAATGAATCCAAAAGATATTTTTATTTCCTTCATACAAACATTTTATTGTACTTTGCTCTGAAATTTCGACACGATAAAAGATTTTTATTTTGTGATTAAAAAATCGGAATCTTGAGGATTTACTGGACGACAGTTAAAAGAAAACGTTGCCAATATGTGAAAGGAATTAAATACTAGACCTGCTTCTTACTACATGGAGGTTAAATTTTGCGTGTTTTAGGCATCAGACCATAAAGTGCTGTGGAAGATAGAACAGGATACGTTTAAGAAATATTTCATATATCAAGACTCGTAATGTTCAAGATTCTTAAAAATGATATTTTACTTTTGATACCTCTACCAAGCATTTAAAATACTCTTTTATCTATGACTACGTTTTTTTCGTGAATGCAAACATTTCAAGGAGTCAGAAAAGTTCTCACTCTTTCTGCTGTGATAGAGATTTTAGACACATATATTACTCTAAAACCCAGGACGCGATAGCTATACAGATCCACTTCGAGTCTACAACTGTCCAGAGCTGTATATTACTCTCTGCTTGAGACGGCAGACCCTCCACCATTCACATGCTAATTGTCCAGACGCAAAGTGCGCAACGGAGGAGGTGTGGCAGAATGCAGGTAGCGACAGCGGCGGTGGTGGGGCGAACCAGTTGGGGGGGGGNGGTGCGTCGTGGCTGATGGTAATTGGGTGCCACTGTCCGTTGCTCTTCAGTCGACGCTACTTCTACGTTGGGCGGAAGCATCAGAGAGATATTCTAGTTGTTTTGTAGTATTTGTAAATGGGAAATGTAGCGTGCTACATGGAGCGACAGGAGGTAGGGGCTAGGGACTACTGTCAGTAGCTGGACCTGTTTGCTGGGTTTACCAACACCTTGGCCCACGTGCAGGTGTTAGTAGTAGTAGTAAGAGTTTGTGATACTAGCAGGAGGTGAATAGAGGAAGGAGGGTTCGCTTTTCAGTAGTCACAGCTATATGAAATTGGACATTAATGTGAAAAGCTACAAATTTTTCTAGCCCCAACGGGAATTGAACCCCGAATGATTTGGTGAAGAGCAAGAACATTTCCACCTGAGCCACCAGAGGGGCATATATATATGCCCCTATTCTAGTTCCGCCCGCGATACTCGGCAAGAAACCTACGTTCTGTTTTGGTTTCGACACTGAACCCATTTCCATCCCTCATTCAAATCTTCCTGTTTGATTAACAAGGACACCAACTTTTTCTGGTATTAATTTGAAAATTTTCAAAGTAGCATACTCTGAGAAAATCAAAATTATTATTTTGATTATGTTGATTTTTTACCTCTTTGACCTATGTAAAGTTCATTAAATGAGCTGTAAAATGACACCTGTGCCATCTCTGTATCTCAAATAGGAGAACTTCCAGAGCAATTCAAAAATTTTGTGTAGAGCCGTTTTGGGGTGTTTTGTTTAAATTTTACTTGTTGTAATTTCCAAATGAGTTGAAAATTTACTGCAATACTCGGTACATTTTTTAATCCATATGTCTACCTCCCTACACAATTATATCCAAGTCTGAGATGATGATGTTTCGAACTTGTGTTGATTATGTCATGAAGTTAACAGCAGCGGTGAAATGACATCCTGAGGTTCCGGAGGTCGGGACATCGACTTCTCCATTTGGAAGTATTATTATCGTTTTCTTCTAAGGAGATTTGTTAACTGACTGTATTCCCGTAGTTTTCTCTGTCCATTTATGCATGTTTCAGTGTTACAGCACTTACCACCTCTTGTATCGCACGTGATGCTTGGGAGCGGAGGATGACAGGGGTTGTTAACTCTCACCTGCACAAATTCCCAAGCATGAGTCTCACATAACTCGTAAAATAATTTTAAAATATTACACACCTGAGATGAACATTACGATAACCGACACATAAAATAATACGTTAAAAGATAACTGATGTTTGTGTTACATTTGTTTTCTTAGGTTTTATAACAAAGGAGTAATATATGGATATTTCGGGTTGAAGACCTCTATTACTACTTCGGTTTTTTCTGCGTATCTTCGTTTGCCTTTATGTATAACTTCGCATCCTTTCTTCACAGAGGTCATCAGA
Organism: Laupala kohalensis; assembly: GCA_002313205.1. Taxonomy (NCBI): domain Eukaryota; kingdom Metazoa; phylum Arthropoda; class Insecta; order Orthoptera; family Trigonidiidae; genus Laupala; species Laupala kohalensis. The sequence goes on from NNCF01127014.1 coordinate 342,901, forward strand.
GATTGAGCGGTAGTCGAAAGACTGTTCACAATCTAATTCTTACATTCGGCTTCAGTACTGGGACGAAAATTAAAAGAAACATGGAAGACCCTTGAGGAACTCCATCCACTTCATGTATACATTGACTGTGATCCCTTCTCTCCGTTTTGGGTCTAATCTTTCTTTATCTTCCATCTTTCTTAGCAGAAGATACATTTTCATTTCTCTCATCTACTCGGATTCATACAATGGGGGTGAGTGGAAACGAAAGGACAGCGTGTGTAAAAAGAATATTGTCACAAAAGCAGTTACATACTATGTATGACCAACTGGAGAACTAATAACCGAATTTACTCTGCGGAAGCAAACAAGGGACCATGACATCAATTCCGATCACGGACCCTGAGGCAGAGATCGGTGCCCCGAGGCGAAAGCCTGTGTGTAAGATCCGCCTCTACCCGACGGAAAACCGAGAAAAACCCGGGCCAGGGTGTACAAACCTGGGATCAAATGTAACAACTGTTGAAGGAGCAGAGTGAATAGTTTCATCCCAAAGTAAGAGATGGAATATAGAAGCGTAGGTTGTATTTCTCCTCCACTCGATGGCCTCCAGTGATGCTCCTGGGAGCTGCTGCTCCAGAGCGCGGGATGGGGATCCGCGCCCTCTGAGGTCGTCGCCCCTTGCCTTCCACCCCCTCCAACCACCCCACACCACTCCACGGAACGTCGGACTGGAGAGCTCTCCTCTCTTGTGCTTGGAAGGAATATCGACGCAAGAGACCTCGCTCCAACGGACTTCAGATATATTGTTTCGAGATTTTCATATTGGTACATGGGGATGGATCCTTGTGAGCGCGTGTGTTATCCCTCGAGTTTTGCTTGGAAATGCTTCAGTTACCGAGAAAACAGTAGTCGAATGTGGCCGGGGCGGAAGTGTGTTTGACTTGCCAACATATACATATCGAGATCACCAGATTATTCTTTTTTAATTAAATGGAATATTTAAAATAATTTTTATTACAATTTTAAAAATTTATTTTTTAATAATCCCAACCATTATTTATTTAATTTTAATTATTTATATAACTGTTGTAAAAAAGATTTCGAGTATACTTATGTCCAAATTTTCGTGTTTGTATGATTTTTCCCGACCAATTTGGAGGTTTCTCGGAGGTGGAGGTCCGAGACGGACCGTCGCCTCCCGTGCATAGGTACGGTACTGCTTGGAAATGCTTTAGTTGCCTTTGAAATGTCAGGAGAAACATTCATTTTGTTCGTGTTGCTATGGAGCTTTCAAATGCTTAATTTATGTCGCTCGTTTTTTACGATTCAACTATTACGTGTTTTAATTTGGGGTCAATCATTTATTCAATTTTTTAACCGGGATATATCAGGTTTCGAACAGGATATATGATAAAAGATAATATTCGTATACTATTTCAAGTAAAGTGAAATAATCAAGATGGAAAAAATTTATTTTTATTTGTAATGAAGTCTCTAGTATAAAGCAATTTTAGTTCTAATTACTTTTACTAGTTTCTACATAAACTTCAGTTTTTATTGTTTAGTTAACAAATACAGGTATTGAAGAGCCTGATATTTTAAGGCGTTCGATATTTTTCTGTCGACCAATTCCGTGCATATATATTTATTCCATGTACCCTCACGTGGAGAAGATATGTGCTAACTTCCGGCCAGGCGAAAATCCGGATTTTGGAAATGGTGTGCAGTTGTGGAAGGCGATTGGAGGGTGTAGTGATCAGGCGATGGAAGTAGGAACCCCGGGTTCGTTTCTGGCTCGTCACCATTTTCACCTGGTCGAAAGTCAACACATCGTCACACTGTTTAAACATTATCAAATTAAAAATGAATGTCGTAACAATATTCACCTCCTTGTTCTAACGACTAAGAGGAGGTTTTTCGTTCATTCCAGTGAATAGTCTCCTTGAGTGAAACTGTGTTTTTGTATCTTCGCAATTGGCCATGGAAGTTGTGGCAATGAGATGTTCTTATCTGCGTCGACCGCTGTGAGGGCGATGAGGGCGATTGACTTTCGCGTCCAGCATCGCAACGCGCCCCCGAGGGTGAATTCACGCACGCACTTCTCTGCCCTTCACCCCTCTGTCGCTGCAGCCACACATCATCGGAGTGAGTGCAGCGATTCATCACAAGGGATGGAAGGGACGATGCGATAATTCTACGCGACCGAGTAATCTGGAGCTTAAGTACTCGAGACTACACGAAATTGCCTAAGACGAAAGAGAGATCGTTTCGCTCCAGCTCTTCTGTTTAAGGTTTCGTGGTAGTGAATTAGATTTCAATGGAAAAGCTATTAAATAATTTACATGGTACCGTTTTCTACTAATTGTGAATCTAGTATGTGTGTTTAAAAGATTTTAATAATTAGAAATTTCATTGTTTCTTCGAAAGTTTTTGAACTGAATATATATGTTACTTACTAACAATTGTTGGAATAGTTAAGAATAAATTTAGTTCATTGACCCACTATAAATTAATCCAACGACCTGGAGTAGAGATTGTGAGAAATGTGGCACGTTGAATATATATTGAATATGTTTTCTGCCATGTAAATATTGAATTTCTTTCTATTAAGATTACTAATGATCGAGAGCAAGTCATGTTGCCGAGTTTTCTTATGTACGGAATATCATAGCTATTAATTGAGTAGTTAATTAATTGAGTAAAACGTTGTGCGTAATTATAAGTCATCAAATAATTCAACAAGGCATGTAGAACAAGGCTTGACACGAATTATTGCCCGAAATTTTACTTAATTCATGTTGAACATAATTATCGTTTCTGTCTGAGAATGTTCAAAAGATTGTACTCTTGCAAATGGATTACATATTAATTCTTCCGTACACTTTCTGTAGCAGGAGGTTGCAAGTCATATGTATTTTTTTTATTTCGCATCAGTTTCTGAACGAGACAATTTCCTTCATCTTCATAATTTCGGAATATTTCATGTTTATGTAGCTGAACATAATAAAGAAATATTAAAATTTTGGTCGGTCGTGAATGAAAATATTATCTTTTGAGATAAAGTAGCCATTTTGAAGGCGATATAAATGCAGTAAAATTATAAATTAAGTAAAATCATTATTATTACAAGAGATAATTACCTGGATTACTAATATTACAATAAATAACGATTTTATCCAACGAAAGAATAGATTAAACTCGTTTGAGAAGACACTTGTAAGTATAAATGAGTGGAAGAATGAAATGGCAAGTATCTGATGAAGGAAGGGCTTCCTATTCTCGAGGCGACGAGAGCGAGGAAGAGGCGTCGGGTGCCGCACGGCCTTCGAAACACTGTCCTCGAATAAATCTAACTTTGTGTCCTCGACAGTAATTAGCCCCTTTCTGGAGTCTGCGACGACGACGGCGACGGGAGCGGCACCTCAGTCAACCCCCTCCCCCCTCTCGCAACCCCCCTTTTCACACCCCCTCTGCACCTCTTCTTCTTCTTCGCGTTCCTCTCCTGGTTCTCTCCGGACTCATCATCGCTCGCACTTTCTTCCCTTTTGCGCTCCACAGTGGGACGAAGGGAGATTCTCATGGCTATTCACTTGTTTCCCCTCTGGTAGCTCAGGACTAGCACGCTTGCTCGCTACTGAGTTCGGGTTCGATTCCCGGCGGGACCAGAACAAATTTGTTAGCTTTTTACTTCAATGTCCCAGTTCATGTAGAAGTGAAAATTGACAAGCGAACCCTCCTTCTACTCCTATTATCACTAACTCTTACTTTTACTAACCCATCCACGCGTTCCGAGTTGTTGGTAAAACCAACTAACTATAGCCCCTATCACCGACCTCTTACCTCCTATAGTCCCCCGTAGATAAGCATCAATAGCACGCTACATTTCGCATTCACAAATACTACCAAAACAAGGTATCAAATCGAAAAGAAAAAGTAGAGATACCCGTCCTGACTCCTGGATTTACTTGGGTTTTCTATCGGACAATGGCAGATTCATGTGGACGCCCACAAGGCTCCAGACTAGGTGCAGCAGAATCAATGATACAATTGTTAACATTAATCTCGAAGCGAATTTAATACTTGAAAGTTATTTTATATATTTTGGAAGGACGAATATGTGAAATAACTGTTCGTTTATAATCTATTGAAAATTGAGTTTTTTAATTCTCCGTAGACATTAAAACTAGCAGTTAAAGAATTTTGGTTATCTTTATAGGTCATGATTTTGCCGTGTTGTATTGAAAAGTTAAATCCTCCTCTGCCTTAGGGCCCTTGATCGGAATTGATGGGATGATCCCTTGCTTGCTTCCGGAGAGTAAATCAGTTTATTGTTCTCCATGTGGTCATACGCGGTTTCTAACTACTTTTTGGAAATATAGTATTTATTTATTTAAATAATTTATATATCGATTTCCATAATATTAATATTAGATCACGATGGACGAGTGAATGAGTTTTCGGTTTCTATTTCAGTTTCGCAAAGTTTTTACGCATATTTACTATTTTAGACGCATCACATATATTGGTTAGAAATACGTTTACAGATTAAGATTACTTACATAAGCTTCTAACTTGAATAAGTAAAAGATTTCTTAAGAAAAACCACAAATAGATAAATTTGTTTTTGAATACAGAAAATAGTAATTTTTCCACGGTTTCGTTTTTTGATTTTGCACTCTAGATAAAATATTTTACTAGTTTCGGTTTGATGCCTTGCTTATTTGAGTAAATTAATTAATTTAAAAATAAGTTTTAATTTCTAACTTTTTATTTATGTATTCATTTTTATTTTTATTTTACAGAATATCGAGAATGTACGTTCAGTTTACGTAAAAAATCTTGAGTGAACTCTGACTCGAAAAAGCGATCTTATACTTCGGATTATATCAATGAAGTAAACGATTATTATTACATCAACTTAAGGAATAGGTTTGTAAAACGAAAACTTTTTATGTCCCAGCAGCTCAATAGTAATGAAAAATTTTATTCAAGCAAAATTATGTCCGAATTCAAGCGCAGATGGCTAGCTTTGTTTTTAATCATAATACCGTGTTTTTTGTGATTCCCTTTTGCGACACATTGTTTTTTGTTTGCGTTTTTGTCCATGTATCATTGAGTTTCGTAGCACTGTGTACCTCCCTAGGCTGCGTGTGCGATTTAAATCAGCGAGTTGGCAGCGGTGGTAAACGCGTCGTTCTAAGTGGATTATCACTTGGCTCAGAGAGCGAGAGAGACAGACAGACAGACACGGTTGTGGAGGTCGAGGTGGCGGTGTATCCGAAGCCGAAGCTCAAGAGCGGATGGTGGATGCTGTATGAGTGGGATGAGTGAATGAGGGATCTGAGCTTTGCCCCGGAATTAGTGTGCGATCCTTACTCCGCTGTCGACCGACCTCGTGACGTCATTTTCACTCCGCAACGACTGTCGTTCCCTTCTCTGAATGGAGAGAGGATAGGGTTTAAAAAGAGAGCCTCGTTTTTTATTGAAGGGATGGTATCGCTGTATCGCTCGTAGAATTAAAAGTGTGGGGAGCGTTTTTCATTTTTTTTAAATTGGAGGGTTGTCGCTTTCGTTAAATGCGTTGATTTGATTATTTAATTTGTGAGATTGGTCGCCCGTTTTTAAATGCTAATTGATTGGGAGGGTAGGTACACGATGTACGTTTTCAGTTTTTTTCCGTGCGATTAGCTTTTGTTTTATCAGTGCAGTTTGTGAATCGTACTTCATTTGATTAATTCTTCAATTCCATAATGGTAGGTTTTCAGACACCATTACAGAATAGCTAAGTAAAACTGGATGTCAGTTTTCAAATATTATAGTCCCATTACTGCTACTGATCCTTTTAAACTCTTCAGTTCTGCGAGCGGTGGAAGAAGAAAACATCCTTACTGCAGCATCTTTAGAACTAGTGTAGTTATTCTCACCCCGTACTCCGAAAAAAAAAGAAGTCTTTGTAGGCAAAATGTGATATGTTTTATATCCAACAAATTACTCCTAATCAATCCTCAATGGCAGTTCTCGACATTCACATTTTTTGTTACGAATAATAATTATTTCTTGCAATATGAAATGCTAAGGATTTCTAGAAGAAAAAATTACGAATGTTTACGAAACCGAAATTATCATTACGTCGCTTCATATAAATAAAATTGCTTACACTCAATTGGATAGACAGAAAGAATAATATTTAGGTGACGCGAAAACTTAGTAGTGCAAAACTTTTCTTCTTTCTCGGAAATATTTTCCATCTATTGATCTTTTTTCATACTATTTTATGATTATGTAATCATAAAATAGTGCCTATTCTACTCCTGACGTGTCAATAAGACACCCCTTCACTTGCTGCCGATGTTTAGTAATTCTAGTTATACTTTACGAGAGAAGTCTGCCAGTGAGTTGTCAGAGAACATGAAACTGCACTCCAAGTGATTGGAAATTACTTATCTTCGTGAACAGATTGCAGGAGAAAAAAATATCTAAGAATGTGAAGCAAATTTAGAGAGGGATATTTTCTCTTCAAAATAATTGTAAGTAATCCGTTTATATGGTTTTTTAGTTAAAAATAGATAAAATAGTCCTTAGACGACTCGACCTTTCAGATAGTGCTTAGAGATCTACACGTATGGGTAGAACTGTTTGACGATCCATTTTGTGCGTAAGATGTCAAAATGGAGCGACTTCCCTGGAACTCCTGCTATCTCATCCCACACATGCGTTACGCACCGATATACTCCTCGCCTCCTCGCGACGCCGGCATCGGCGCCTGGCGCCTCGGCGTCGCTCCAACCCCCTTGCCCCCCCC
>NNCF01127014.1:349792-368795 GCA_002313205.1 Laupala kohalensis
CCCCCCCCCCCCACAACCCTTGGAGGGCAGAGCGCTATCTCGTTTATTGTGCAGAGTGTGCATAGATACGGGGTTGGTTCTCCCCCGCCCCCGAACCCCTTCGAAAAGGCGTCGTCTTACGCAGCGTTCTTCCCGTATCTTTTCTCCCGTCCCCTAATTCGAGTTTCGACTATTGTGCGTTTTAGTTTTTTCTATCTTCGTTTCGAAACTTTTTTGCTTCCTCGTAGTTTCGTATCTCTTTTGATTTTTTAAATCTCTTTTGATTTTTTACACGTGATGTGTTTTAGGGTAGTAATAAGTTAACATCAAATTTTTGCAAAATAAATCCAGTTACAATGTATTCAAAGCTGTAATATGGAATGTCATATGCTTCGAAATATTTGGGAGAAGTTAATTTTTTGCTTAGAGTTTATTTAATTATATTCATTATATGTCTTTTGGTGAGGTTCGAGCCACTTAACCTTGACTTGGTGAGGATTTTGACAGTTGTAGATTTTCGTGAGCTCGTATATTGTATTGTAAAAAATTGGTCACGTACCACGTGTAATTGAAATAAAGATAGAATTGTTGAAACGAAATTATTGCTGGAATATTACGTTAACAAAAATAAAGGAAGAAAAAATCATTTTAATGAAATAGTAACCGATTTTTGATCCTACATGCTACTATTCAGCACATTCTTTTATTCAGCTCCGATCCAGCTGATCCCGTTTGCTTTGTTTTGAGCTCTTTTTGACTTGAACACAATGCTGTCTAGCGCAACATCAACTAGAACAATGTTGTTAGTGTATCTCTAGAACAAGGCACATAAAATTGTTTAAATCGTTTATTTTTATACTGTGTGATTTATCTTACATATTTGCGTTTCTTACTATTTAATTTCGCGTATCCGGATCAAAGGGTGCCGACGTATACATTATCCTATCTCCCAAATAAAAATTTGCGAACAATTTCTTTAAATTGGGGCTTCAGGGTTCGCCCACGTCTAGGTCATTAGAGCCATAAGAAATCGTATCGGGTAAAATTATATATAGTATCCATGTTTCATATCACACTTATCCTCTGAACATTATTCCTTTCCTCATTCGGTTTATTCACTTCACTTCTCCACAGCATTCTTTTGAAGATATTGTGATGATTGAACTTTTGATCGTAAATTTGTATTGATGGTAATGTTTTCGGTTTCTTCTTCCCACCAACTTTTCTCATACTTTCTTTCATGACTTTCTCGTTATTCTTCTTCTTTTCATCGGGATGATTCTTCTGATGCTTCCCTTTTAACTTCATTCCGACTTTTCCCTTATGTCTTTCCATGCAATGGCCTTCGCTCTGAATAGCTCCCTTCCATCAAGTGAGATAATCTCGATGTCCATCTTTTATTTTCTTTCCCCGTGTTTCGCCGCCCTTTGTTCTTTTAATTCGTCTCTGGAAGCGATCTCCGCTATTCCGTTTCATGACGCGCGTAATAGCGGGCGGGCGATTGGGGAGCGTTTGCTTTATGCAACGTCGTCTCCTCCTCGCTGCAGAGTCCGCCTCCGGCCCACGCCCTCTTGCACATGTAACGCCGTTTCGACACTCCTTCCCCTCCCCCTCCCCCACCTCCATACACTCGTACACACACACTCCTCCGCTGGTCGCACGCAAAGTAACTCTTTCCTTTGTCTGATGGCTTATGTAAGTGTGATGAGCAGTTGTCTTTGATTCCTCCTTCGTCTGTTGGCCAAACGACGCGCATTATGAATGAGACGTCTTCGTGGTGTTCTTCCTCTGCGATCGAGGACAAGTGCAGGTCAACGATTGTTGGAGGTTTTAATATGCATCGGTCACGATACGACGTTTTTTTTATAGCTCCCAGTGCTCTCAAGGCGGGAGCAGCACTCCAAATCACTCCAAAGTTAGTCAAATCGCGGAGACGTATAATTGTTTCCTTAAGTTTTATTCTCATTGTTATAAAACACAACAATGTGAATTATAATGAAGAAAAAACATGATTTAATTTCTATCTATCAATTAATAATATAGTGCGAATAATATTCAAGGACTCACTTGCCTCGATTGAAATGTAGAATAGCATGCACAAACATGGCGGCCGAGATTTATGCATCTCGGAAAAAGTGAAATATCTTTTTGTAATATCCGGTGACACATAGATAAAAGTGATATATAAATACTTCAGAAAATTTACTACAAACCAGAGAAAACTTCCATCACTTTCGTGATTTAAAAATTGGTCTCTTTTGAAAATAAGTGTTTCCTCCATAAGACAGAATGTATTACACCAATTATAATTGCAATTATCTCATTTAAATAGCCGATGAGACATGTTTTGCAAGCTGCAATCACACTGAGTACATGTTGCTCTGTTTATTTATTTTAGTGATTTAATTCTGCCTACGCTAGCACTACCTTAAGGATTTCTTATCGCAGTCGGGGCGACGTTACAAGACATTCAGAGCTAATTACTCTCCAGTTTAACGACAATGCTTCAAACTGACGGTACTTAAAATACTCGGTTAGTGATTTGGAGAATGAATAATACTGATAATAAGTTATTTCCTCTCGTACATTAACTCTTGTTTCCAACACATCGTAGATTTTTTTATCCTGCTTTTGAAAAAAGTGTGGTCCTTGCATCGTTGATTGGAAAAGGAGAAAAACATGTTTCAATTTCAAAAATTATTTTTGTTGTTGCCGTTCTCCATTCGGCTCTCCCCAAGTAAGTTGGCATTTTTTAGCACATCTGGGGTTACGTTACTTAAGCTTTGTGCGTATAAAACGTCCATTATGTGACACATAATTTGCTACTTTCTATTCGATTGATGTTATATTAGCGTTAAATTATAAAGAGGTTATGAAAAATAGTATAAAAACATGTTTTGCAATAAATTTTAGTTTTTTAATTCTTAAAACAAAAACGTTCAAAAGATGCAGCACTTGTGCAATTAAATAAGTATAACAACGTCGTCTTTATTTTATTTAATGTCTAATTTGAATTTTCAGTTCAAGAAACCCGGTTATATATTCTACTGTACTTTAAGAATAGCGTTAGTTTCTGGAAATGAATTTCTCTTCTGAGGTAGAATCCACGGTAACCCAACTTCTGGAAAGTGTGCAATCTCATGTTTTCCGTAAACATTATACAACAGCAGTGATATTTAAATAAGTACGGTGGTTTATAAGCGTATCGAAACTCTTTGGTTTCTTAATGTTATTATTTTCATAAAATTTGAATAAAGACAATGGCTTAACCATCCAAGTTGACGCTCCTCAGTGGCCGTAGTTCCTGTATTTTAATATAGTTAATAAATATGTTTTATGAATGTTTAAGTAAAAAATACAACACATCTTATAATTGGTTAGTAATTTAATTTAATAATATTTAGACACCACATTTTTTAATGCAGTAATAGTACAAAAAATCCAATGATACCTTTTTTATTTTCATACGATGTTCTTGCGTTTTTAGCTAACGTTTTAACTAACTGATCTAATTCGTTTCGTAAATCATTTGTAACCTCATATTTGATGGATAAAACACATAAACCTCTTAACACGTCTTTAGTCGTGGAATTTCTCGAGTAATTTTTGTCGAACTTCAGTTTCAAAATTGTAGTCACAAATGCCACTAGCTGATATAGCAGTACGTAGTTAAAATAGCATGACAACCGTACACACATATGGATAACCGGCTGATAGCGTAAAATGATAAATTAGTAAAAATTGAACCCATGAAAAACTTCGTCGATTAATTATGACTAAATTACGCGAAATAATGTGTTTTAATAATAAAAATTCTTTTGTCTGAAAATTATTTTTTTCTTCACAAACGGTTAAAAACCATGTAGACAACCCTCTGTTACTTACATGAGACTGGGGCAATGTCCGTGTGTACAGGGTGCCAGTTGCGCCACTGAGTGAAGATGTTCGATTCATTCATTGGATATTTTCTTCTTTTCTGTTGCAGAACTCCATTCGCCACAACCTCTCGTTGCACAACCGCTTCATGCGCGTGCAGAACGAAGGCACAGGGAAGTCTTCATGGTGGATGATCAACCCCGACGCCAAACCAGGCAAGAGTGCGCGTCGCAGGGCCACTTCCATGGAGACGTCTAAGTTCGAGAAGCGTCGCGGACGCGTTAAGAAGAAGGTAGAAGCCCTACGCCAAGGGCTCGCTGCCGATGCCACCCCTAGCCCTTCCTCTTCAGTGTCTGAGAGCCTAGATCTGTTCCCTGACTCGCCGTTGCCTCCCGGCGCCGGTTTCCAACTCAGTCCCGACTTCAGACCTCGTGCGTCCTCCAACGCCTCTTCGGCCGGACGCCTCTCACCCATCCAAGCCGTGCTGGGCGTCGAACCCGAATGGGGACCCCCGACTCCCGCGTACGCCGCTTACGGCCCCGAACAGTTGGCCGGATCCCTCGCCGAAAGCATGAAGCTGCAGCATGCGGACACTGCGTTCCTGCAAGGGTACGGCGGGGGCGGGGGCACGCCTCCGCAACCCCCTCCGCCGCCCTACCAGCCCCCCTCGTTCGACGGCTTCGCGCCGCGACCCGGCGCGGGCGGAGGCGCCATGCACGCCGCATCGCCCTTCGCCCTGGGCGGGGGCCCTCCTCAATGTCCCGTGCATCGAATGCAGCCCTGCGCCTGCGCCCATCTGGCCGCCCAACCGCAACAGCGCTCCCCGGGCGTGTCGCCCAACTACCCGGCATCGGCGGGGTCTCCCGACGCATTGTCGGCGCCGCCCCCGCCCGCGCCAACCGCCGCGGCCTCCGGGTACCCCACGGGGGGTGGAGGGGGCGGCGGCGGGGGGCGGGATTCCCCTCCCGCCACCATCATGGGTCAGCTGATGGGGGCCCTCAATAACAGCACGTTGCTGGACGACCTCAACCTCAACATCGAGACGTTGCACGGCGGCTTCGATTGCAACGTGGACGAAGTGATCAAGCACGAGTTGAGCATGGAAGGCAGTTTGGACTTCAACTTCCAGCAACATCACCATCTTCATCATCACCACCATCATCACCATCCGCCTGCAGCGAGTGCCGCTCCCGAACAGCCGCAGTTGGCGCAGCAGGGGGCCCCTCCTTACTCGGTGGCGACGGGGCCCTCGTGGGTGCACTAGCGGCGCGCGCGCGCGGCCTCCGCCAGGTAACATTTACAGTTACAGTAACATAATATACGACATATGTAAGTAACATATAAGACATTCATTCAGGACACGTAATTCAAATATTCGTAGTCCTTAACACAGTATCCACGTCAGCAGACAGATTTATTTCCAATCTTCTCGTGAAAAATGTATCAAATTTTTATTTTTAATTGTTTGTACTTAAAATATTTTATTTTTTTTCATTAATTACTACAAGCTAGACTAACAATATTTCATAATACACATAAAGTACTCTCATTGCAACTTATATGAATATAATTTACTCTTTGCCTTACGACCCTTCATCAGAATTGATGGGATGGTCCCTTTGCTTGCTTCCGAAGAGTAAATTAGTTTACTATCCTCCATGTGGGTATACGCAAGTTTTAACTGCTTTTGGATTGTAAATTTATTTATTTCGGGAAAGGCATGGACCTTCTAAGCACCCCCTCCCCGGATTATGTGCCAGACTTTTCTCTGATGTACTTGCAACGAAGTTCTTATGAGACTCGATTTTATTCAAACTGACCTGAGAAAAGTCAGCGTAAATTAAAAACATGTCTCCCACTCCCATATACCATATTTACTGTATTCTGTGAATTTCCTTTTCATGAATTGAATCTTTGCTTTTAGAGGGTCTAGTTTACATATATAATAGTTCCGTAAAATATTGTCAAAACTGCTTTTCCCAGTGATTTTCAACTCTACTAAGTAACGCCTCTCATTTGATTATCAAATTATTTGATAAAGAGAATTCTCGATAACAGGGTTCATTGTTCCTCCTTGGTTTTGAGAGCAGCTTCCAATAGTTCGAGAAATTTTTCATTCGATGAGATATTTTTAATTTTTTTACGTATTTTGAGTTATTCGGGTCGCTTTTTAATAAATGTGTGTATGGTAATTAGGTTCCTGCAAAAGTTATCGAAGACTATTATGCGTAAAAGATTAAAATAAATCGGATTATTTTTGCGATAAATTTATTGGTCCGATTAAATTAAAAACTGGTCCATTATTTTGTGCAATTTTCTCAAAATGAGTGATGTATCATGATAACGAGACTGCATTTTCTAACGGTGAGATGGAGTTTCAAATTCGAAATAGTTTACTTAAAAAATTCTTAACCTCTTCTCTTAAGGTGCTAATGGACGTGGTATATTCGTGACTTGAAGCATATTAACATGAACTGTCTTCGTGTGTGAAATCTCCCAGGTCTTCTAGAAACAGAGGAAAAGTAGTTCTTGGCGCGTTCGTGTTAACCTGTTTGTTCTGAATTACAGTAGTATATCAAATTTGCAATGCTCTCTGCTTGCAAGAAGTTGCCAAGCTAGTCTCTTTATCAGTAACGATTGGTATATTTTTTCCTCTTCCATTAGAGAATAATGGGAGTTACTTTTGTCTCCTAAATGGTACTTGATTGACTTTTATAATACAATAATATCTTGTTATTTTCACAGTTTTTGCTGTATTTATTTAAGATAACTGTTCGAGAAAAAGGCTCACTCTTTTCTTCTCTTTGTCTTGTCTTCAATAATCTTAGGTTCACCTTTATCAGAATACTATCCAAGTTTTCAAAAATGTTTTTATGAATGAAACATATTCTTTCGAAATGTATTCGTGGATACACGACTGGATATGCTGACTACTGGGTAGAAAACTTTTCGCATTAATGGGATATAAATAGATATGTGATACTATGTATAGTTTAAATCGAATGTCTTTTCTTAATTATGATAATTAATTTATACATTTTTTTAATTATGAGAATTGGAACTTAAATTACACGAGACAAATTAACCATCGCTAATTAATCAGCGGTGTTGATAAGAACAAACTGAAGTAAACAAGATTAATATAAATTATCACAAATATAAATAGAACAAAAATAAAATGTTTCGTAATTGAGGTGACAAGTAATGTTTTCTAAACGAGAGAAAAATATCCAATTTTGTTGCCACTTCCTAAATCAGCCTGAAAAAATGGTCAATTATTTCACCTTTCTTTTCTTGTGTTTTCCTTTACGACGTCTCGGAAGCAAAGCGTCTAGAATAGTGAAATTCTTTTAATTTTTAGTGACTTAATGGGCTGACAAGGGGCGATGGGTCGTTTCTCAGAAAGTTGAAGTCTTCGATCTATCGATCCGATCCTCCATTCTGTGCTCCACTTTCACTTGTTTAAGTCGTTTCACTCATTCGAAACTTATTCCAGTTCATATTTTATCATCTCTAGCGGGGGCCATTATCAGAAAGTATACTTGATGAAGAAAACGTCTCATATTATATGATGAAATTAATGGAAAAAGTTCGCTCTCAAATTGTATCGAATTCTTTAAAATGAATGACGGAAATATTCAAACTTTTAGAATCAAGAACTCCCAGCTCACGATCTAACAAACAATGTGGAGATGATCTAAGCAACGTTCGGAATTTATTGAATTTTTGTGTAGATGTCGCGACGTCAGAATTTAATTTGTAGCGAAACAATGAACCGTAAAAATTGTTATTCGTACAAAATTAAACATTCTAACTTCCAATGTATCATTTCTTTACTATCTGAATTATTCTAATTAATACTCAATAGGAAAAAGAAAACATTAGTCTTCGAATTGCAACATTTTATACAGCAATGGAATTAAATCAGCACCATCCCCAACCCCCGAAAAAATCGAAAGTTGCGAAATTTTAAAGCTTATGATACAATTAACCATATTCTTGATCTAATATAATTAAACTTGATAAATATATAGAGGTAGTAGACAACGAAATTATAGGCACACAGCCCCATTCAGATGTATTCATTACCTCTTACTTCTTCTGTGAAGTAAAGTGAAAATTTTCTTTCGTGAGATCATGACGGAAATAACCATGTTTGTAGATATGATAGATGCAGTTTGTGGAATGCAGTGTGCTCTGCGCCTATATTTTGGTGAATATGATTTTATATTCTTTCTGTTCCTTTCTTTGGTATTTTTCCTTCTTGAAGTGAGTATGTTGATTACTAGCTCGGATTCAGGTAGTGGGTATCGAGTTTTACCAAATAATGTTAGCCAAAATCATTTGAATGTCTAATTCTTTTTTTAAATATTTTAATTAGTTTTAAGAATAATAGTAACTAGAAACGTCATATGTTATGCAACGAAATTGTGATTTGCGCAGAAAGTAATGTAAAGTGAAATATCGCTTGACGTAGGTCGTAAGCACCAAGTCTCATCATTAACATCTACGATGTACTTGGCATAGCGGTCAGGCCGTAAACGCTCAACTAAAGTTTAAATCTCCCTTCAGAATTCTCGGTAACCTCTATAAAAAATATGTTTAAAATTACTTTTGGATTTTGTCTTTATTTTTAAAAAAAATCATCTTTTTAAAAGATTTGGAAAGTATTTTATTTTCAAAAAAATTACTGACTTGACAGAGACTATATTTCAAATATAAAATAGTGAATGCATTGCTTAGATAACCGATATCGATTATTCTATCCGTTTGAAAAAACTTAGACGTTCAAAAGATTACATTCTCTGTTGGTAGAACTACGCGGAGCGTATTCCTAACCCGGAAGACGCTCTAGACGCTTCCATCATAGCCAGGGTTCGTAGCCCGTGCCCGGCTATCTCTCCACGCTCTACATACGCCTGCGCGCGAGAGAGCAAGAGATGTGAATGGCGTTTCGTCCATCCACGGCCCCAGTCGCCGTGTCGCGGTGATAAGGAGAATTGCGCTTGCGATGACTTTTACATTCGCGTAGGACAGGGTTTGTCAACGGGAGCACGTATGCGCTCGGGTAGAGCACGCCATGCGCGTTGCCTCGGTGGCAGGCTTCAACCAGGGTTGGCCAGTTGGTTATCAAAGAGGGATGAAAGAGGTCGTGGGGAAACTTGAAAGCGAATGAATCTGTGACTTTCTGTGTGATGAACGCACAGGTAATGTTTACTACGTGCGAAGCATTTGGTAACTAATTAAAAGAGTAATATTAAATAGCATTATAAGTGTGCCACAAAAAATGCATATACATTTTTATTTAAATTTTGCTGTAATATGGTTTTTGTTGCTTATTCCTTGTTCTAATTTTCTATTCCTAATCCTTGAGAAATTTTATTTGACGATTCCATAAAACTGCTTGTCTTATTGCGAGGAAGCCGTGAAAGGAATTTGTTCACCCCTTTCTGGGCACCCGGAGGAACGCATGTCTGCTCGCGTCTCATGACATCGCTGGAGTAGAGGCAGTATCAAGTATTTGTAGGATGAAAAAAATTTATTATATGACTTGGCTGATGTCAATGAATGCAAAGTTTTTTTAAATTTATTCCTGTGCGGTGCTAAATGAAATGTATACTTCATATTTTCTCATGTTTAACCGATGTCTTCTTGACGATATGAGAAAGAAATCATAGAGAGGGAAAAGCTTTGGCCGAGGTAATTATTCTGTGCAATTATATTATAGTTATAAACTTCTTTGTCCGGAACAAACCACGTCTCAGTGGACGAAACTGGCAAGTTTCGGATATTTTGCTGTGACCTTCTTCAGGGCAATGTCAGAATTATACAGACCTAGCAGAGTATAATTCTGACATGTCCGAAACGTCTGTAGTTCTGTCGATTGAGACTCGATCTCACAAGATTCTATCGGTTCCGACCGCTAGGAGCCTTCGTTTGCATATCATAAGTGATACTTTACAAGACGTACATAACCGTGCTCTGGTAAATCCTTAGGTTGGAAATTTATTTAGATGTTGTGAGTAGATATTACGTTTTATTGCGAAGTCATAAGACAATGTCTTTGCTGAGACGAATCGAGGCACTGTCTGCGACGTTGACCGCAACCAGACAGACGTCTGAACCTCTCGCTGCGCGCTCTGCGCAGGCGGAGCAAAAGACGCAGCGATAAGTGCACTTGCTATCACCCGGAAGGTCGGCAGCTCTGATAGCCGCCTCTTCTATTACGCACCTAACCACGCGGACCCAGTTTCCTCTTGGCATGGAGTATGGTTCTACTAGTTCCTTTCTCACGACCACGAGGATATAACATCGAATGGCAGAATCGTTTTATCCACTCAATCCGTCGTTAAACGAGTAAATAATATTATCAAACTACTGAAATGAGAGCTGAATAACAAAAGTTTGGAAATTGACATTTGACTGTGAAAAAAAAATTATTGTAAAAATCTCTGTTAGAGACGTGTAGGAAATCTTCTAAGTTTTTAAGTAATCCTTTTTTTTGTTGTTGTTGTGGGGTTTTAGGGCTCGTCAACATCGAGGTCATTAGAGCCCTAAAAACTTGTACAGGTAGGGAAAATGCAGTTACGCACTAGGGAGAGCCACAATGACTCTCCCCGCGTGTGGGACTCGCCGAATGACTCAGCCATACCCACTAAAAACCCTCCTGAATTACAACTCAAAACTCAAATCCTAACATATCTCACGACTTTACTAAAAACATTAAAAAAATTAAAAAAAGAGGAAAGAGGAAAATGAAAGATACCCTAGCCCTAATAGCGTCGGGATCGAAAAGAACAAGAGGTGACCAAGGAAGGTCAGAAAAGAGAAAGGAAGGAGCATGGCACAAGTAAGTGGAAGTAATGCCAGACTCAGCTCGGGGCCCCGTGTTCGCCAAACACGTACTTACTCGATGTAAGCCCCTTGGGGGGTTTAAGTAATCCTTATTGGTAACATTTTGCTCACCATTTAACTCCTTCGGGTAACTTTGAAGAGAAATGTAATACCAATTTTCTATCCCGACGAAACTTCACCAGGTATTTTTTCCACCTGAGAAGGAGGGTGGAAATACGGTTATAAATGTGATACCTATGAACAGTGTTTCTTCTATGGAAGGTCCTATTCTCAAGTTTTATAACGGAAAATTCATTCCTTGCTAAAGAACTGAACGTATTGCGTTAAAAACCTGTACTTGATTTCTCCAAATTTTGGAAACTGGTTCCTCCAAACTCACATTTATTATTATGCTGAGACTAAATAATATGAATCTTATACCTGGTAGTATCAAGATTTAATAAAGTTTTTGAAGTAAAAAGTTGGTGCCAGCTGAATTCTCCTATATTCCCCGCAAATTGGTTTGCTTATACCTTGTATTCTAGGTAAACATTGTATTGCGCATTGTATTCTTCCTCACTAAATAATGTTTCATTATAAAGCACATAATGTTCATGTTTGTTATTTACATATTAATGTACAAGAACATAATACATATTGAAAATGATAAAACGTATAAAACATTGTACGTATATTGCATTATGCATGTACTCGTAGATCTTTTTATCTATCAACCGCTGGAGAGGGAAATATCTTCAAAATAGATAAAAAACCTTGATAGTTTTATGGTTAATTGTGCTCTATTTACCAGTAAAAAATTTTTGTCGTAAGGCGCGTTTGCTTCCATGTCCTCACAGCGTCGTCATGGAAGAGGAGGGGGGCGGCAACAGGGGCGGATGCAAAACAAGGCGAAGGCGCCACCTCCGTCACTCGCATCCCTCGTCCTCACTTTCACTCCCCCCACCCCCTCAACTTCCTCTTCGCCCCACCCCCTGTCGGAGCAGCCGCCACACGCCTCATTAAGCGCCCCCTGTCGGCGCGATTTAAAACAAGCACGCCACTCACTCGACCGGAAAATCAGTTTTAACAACGTCCTTAATTGTGGGCGGGGGCGGGGATTGTGGTGGGAGAGAAGAGGGTGTGTAGAAACGCGTAGGTCTTGATATTCAACGCCTCTATAGAAAGGCAATGGGAAGTGTTGTGCACGCTTCTCGTGGTTTGACTGTTCCCCACTGCAGAACATTGAGTGCCCCTTAATTCGTCACACGAAGTGTGCAATAATCCTGGCCCGGGTTTTTCTTCGGTTTTCCTTCGCGTAGAGGCGGATTTTGTGTACAGGCTCTCTAGGCTCTTGCTTAGGTAAACGTACTATGTTTTAATAATTTATCTCGAATTTAGATTTATTTTGACAGTTACGATTTATGAACAATATATTTCCAGTAATCTATAGTTCAATAATATTACGCACTCGTAAACTCTATTGTTTTGCTTCTTATTAAATAATATTTGTTTTTACTGTTGATATTATAAACTTTTTAATCTTATCAAAAATCTCAATCCGTCTTTTGCCTTAGGGTCCTTGATCGGCATTGATGGGATGGTCCATTGCTTGCTTCCGGAGAGTAAATTAGTTTATTGTCCTCCACGTGGTCATACGCAGTTTGCAACTGATTTTTTTACAATTTATTTATTTATTTAATAATATGTTTGCTGCTATTGGATTGCCCCAATACCACTGTTAAGACTTCCGACCACCATTACCTGTACTTTCAAACGACGAAATGGTGAATTTCTACGAAGGATTCATTAACCCCTCCCCTTTCAAATTCTCAAAACTGAAGTATCGAATCACTGAAATTTCTAGAGAGAATTCTAAGGTATTAAGAGGAATAGAATGGAAATTGTGTGACGGATACAATAACGTGAGACAATTTTTTATGTGTAAAATTCTTATTATGAATTTTACTTGGAAATGGAATGGGAAATATATTAAAATGAATTTCTACGGTTTTGTATTAAAAGCAGAGATACAAAACGTAATTAATAATATCAGAGAATGTTTTTTTATTTATTAACCTATTTCCATATTTGGTAAAAAGAGAAATTTTGATCAAGAATTCTCAAGCTAAAGTAAATTTCAAAAGGCCACTTAATATTATCCGGATGTGTTTTAATAAATCGTCAACCGTGTACTGTTAATAAATTTATTCTATCATTAAAATTATTGAAAATATATCAATTTGATTGTGGGATCAGAAAGAGTTTCACAAATACTAAATTAAAATAAGAATTAATGATAAAGAAAAACTGGATTTGAGACTGAAATTTTCTGGTTTAAGACTTAATATAATTAAAACCTAATGATGTTACACTGCTAGTTTTTTTCTTTAAATATTACATTAATGCTTCAATACAAATTACCTGTATCATAAAAACAATAACATTGCTTGATAATGTAAGTAATTTCATTGATTATTACTTCAGTAGAAGATTCAATTTCAATTTGGTTTTATTTTAACATAATAGATGAGAGATATGGGGAACAATAAATTCCCTTAAATCACTCGTTCAAACCCTTGATGGTTTACATGAATATTATTAGTATTTGTTTCTGGAAGATCAGATAAGAGAATGTAGAAAGTGGGATATGAATCATGTACCGAAATCACAATGACTTCTCACCCCTTCTCCTGTGTAATGAGAGCACGCAACCTGCCCGAGAGGGATGTATATCGAGGTTGCATACCACCCACCTGGTAAATAAAGACATTTAGAAGACTTTCTCTCCATGAAAAATCATGTCCGTCAACGGGTCGTTGAAATATACTTGCGAAATTTTCTTCACGACTTACTAAATTAGGGAAAGAATTTCGTTAGATTTTTATCTGTCTCGAACATCAGTCAGTCCGTTTAACGAAGTAATAGAAAGAAAAACTCAAAACTACGTTATTTCCTTACTCCAGAAATTATAGTTAATTCAACTTACGTCGCATTCGTGACACATTGTCTGTCCCTCTTTCTCTCATCGACCGAAGAATACTTTCCTCTCAATTTGAGCATAAATATGTAAACTCGAATCAGGGAGGGAGATCGCGAAGGAGGAAAAGTCTAACGACGGACTCTTCCTCTCGCGATAAATATGCAGCGCTCGCAAACACAATTTACGCGTGGTGCTCGTCAGCTGTTAATCACTTTGGAGGCGGTGGTGGCGGCGGCGGCTGCGGTGGCTCCCGACCCCGGAGATTCGCACTGCGGAAGAGAGTAGGTGCGTTTCTGCCTCCTCGAAGTTACGTCGCGATCGGAGGCTCCTTAACGCGGTATATTCGTGTTTTCGAAAATTTTAATATACTTCATTTTTTAAACCATGTTGTGGACAGGGTTTTCACGATTGACAGCGACTAAAATAAATAAAGTAAATTAATATTTTTGAAAATTTTGCAGTAATTTTCCGTACCTTCGCTGCTTTCGTGCTTATTCGTTGAAATTTTAAAAAAATGAATAAAACTAAAGATTGAGCGTTCAACATACGATTGTTGTGGTGACAGGAGAACTAGTGAGGTGTCCGTTGACTCCCTGAAGCAGTTTTCCGAGGCGGATGAAACATGAATGACGTGAAAGTTAATGGTGGATGAATAATGGTTAATTTTCGTCTTATATTCTAAAGTCTAAAAGTTTTAAAGGGTTAGACGTAAAAATAGAACTTATGGTCTTAGTCTTCCCAAAATAAAGAGACTTTATTATTATTATTCCCCTGCAAGGCTTAAATGATATAGAGGCCGGTTATCTTTCATATGTTATGGAGTAATTTTACAACACCTTCCTTCGAATGTATGCAGTACCGAGGAGAGCCATTTCCTGAATATCCCTTTCAAGAAGTGTACCGGGAATCATCGCCAAGTTCTTGGACTTTCCGCGATGAATCATTCCCAGAGACCCAATGATTGTGGGAATTACCTGTCTTCATTTTCCACATACGACTAACCTCAAGAGAAAGATCTTTGTATTGAAGACGTTTCTCAGCTTCTTTGTCGACTATATTTTTGTCACAAGGGACAGATATATCTATTAACAGGGCTGACTTTTTATCTGTATCCCTTAGAACTATATCTGGCATGTTTGCGAAGATTGTTCTATCCTTATTATTCTTATTAATATTATTATTATTATTATCATTATTTCGTTTTTTAATGAGAATCGAGCCATTCCTAATAACGATGAAAATTCAAATTAGTCAAATTAAGTTTGGGTAATCATTTCCCCAAACATATCTTGAACTAAAATTTTTCTCAAATGATATTGTAGGATCTATTCAATATCCCCAAATTTCATGTACATGTATAACGCTACTAATGTTACAGAATAATAATAATAATAATAAATTTGTTGTCAAAAAACAGTACAAACTGCGTATGACCACGTGGAGGACAATAAACTAATTTCCTCTCCGGAAGCAAGCAAGTGACCATCCCATCAATTCCGATCAAGTGCCCTAAGGCAGAGGCGGATTCAAAAATTTCAGCAAAAGTTCCTAGATAAGATAAAAAGTTAGCCGCGTATTATAATACATAAATAATGTCAATATGTTTGTAATTTAACGCAAATATGTTTGTAAATTTACATGTACAAGTTATTATCGAACTATAGATTATTCTGAGTATAGTGTTTAAAAATCATAAGAGTTGAAAAAACACTAAATTCACGATTTATTGTTACAATAAACACGCCCCTAGACAAAGCCTAGAGAACCTGTATAAGAAATCCGCCTCTACCCGAAGGAAAAACGGAGAAAAACCCGGGCCAGGATGGGGCTACAGAATTTATGTACACAACCGTGCCAATGTTGAGTACACATAAAACTAAATTAATATGAGCCATAAGACAACACAATCATGCAAGAAAATAGTTTTTGAAATTGTTATAAGTTGTTTAAAAAGTACTACAGCAATGGCGTGATAAAGCACAAGACGAATTTAACTTTTGTTAAAATCAATAAATTCTTTTACAGTGTAGAAGCACTGGTGCAGGAGGTAGTTTTTAACCGCGGATTTGAAGAGATTCAATTTCATAATATCTTTTATATTCTTGGGCAGGGAATTATATAGAACGATTCCCGAATGATAAGGTCCTTTTTGGCAAAGAGTGGTTGACACTCTAGGGCGATGAATATTATTACTATTGCGAGTATTGTGTTCGTGAACGAGACTGTTTCGTATAAAGCAAGGGTGGCACTTCAGTAATTCGGTCTTAACAAACACGACCGTTTCATAAATATAAATGCAGGGAAGTGTTAAGATATTTAATTCCTTGAATAAAGGTTTACAAGAGTTTCAGGGGTGAGATTTACAAATTATCCGAACTATCCTCTTCTGAATTCTGAAAGTTTGAATACTCTGACCGGAATTACCCTAGAAGGTAAAGCCGTAACGTAAATGGGAGTAAACGTTTGCAAAATAAACGCAACGGAAAATACGTGGACTAACTGCGTTAACTAAGATTCGGAATGCGGAATACAGCAGCAGTATTGAACATTAGTTCATATATTGCTAATGTTTTCAAGGTGCGTCGCTCCTTATTTTTCATCTTCTGTTGTCGTGTTTACTATTTATCCTATTTAAAATATTTTCCTGACATGTATTCATTTCATTTTTTCTGTGTTCGTAATAAAATCTGTTCTTCTGAGATCGTTGCTGATGTTCCGATTTTTGTTTCTAGTATTTTCTTCTGCCAAAATGAAACCTATTTCCAATTCATGTTCCTTCCTTTTTCTGCGATGATAGGTTTTACTGGGTTAAAATAAAAATGAGGGATTTATAGAAATCCAACTTCTGTGTAATATACATATTTTTATAGAAATGGTATTAAAAATTGTTAAATAAATTATTAAAGTTACATAAAAATATAAAACTTGTGAACATGAAACGAACATTTATTAAATTTATTTATTTTTATTGATTGTTTATTGCACATTATACGGCTGATAACCCGGACATTCTATTCACCCCTTTCGTGCACCTCAATCACTTCTCATCAAATTTCCCTTCCCTCCCTTTCTGACTCACATTTCCCTCTTATCACTTCACTTCACTTCACTACAACTACCTTCACATGTACACTAACGCATCCTTTCTTGCGGAACTTACCTCACCCTGAAAATAGATCGTTTTCAGAACCGTTGCAGGCATTAAATTCCAGTTTCTAATCGTCCTAGTGAGATATGTAAATTTTTCGAGGTCTTTTTTTTTTGTATCCTATTTCTAAATTAAACTGTATAAATATAATCTTTTCATTTTTTCAATCAATCTCATCAGTAGAAATGGTTGCTCAGTTGTATGTCCACGCAACAATGGTGTTCGCCTCTTGTTGTGATTTCTCGTCACCATGGCAACAGCGGCGCTTGTCTCCATCCCCTCTCCCCCCGCACTGGCGGCGACCCCTGAAGGGTCGTCGTAGGGCGGCGACGGCCCTACGGGACACTAATTCGCCACCTCGCGGCGGGAGACTGTCCTTTGAGATGTCAGTGAATCTCTAACCCTATTAAAATGTTAAGCCCCGGCTCAAGAATTTAAAAGAACAAACTTTATCGCGTTCCGAAGGGCCGAGGCGTGTCCTCTAATCAAATTCCGCTGACGGAAATTCAATCTGGGAGGGTTGTAGTGCGGTATCGCTGCGGTGGAGGGGGAACATCGAGGCAGGTGAGGGAGGTGGATAGCAGTCCTATATCCGTAGCGTACATCGTCGTACGGAAGTAATTGAAAAAAATTGACCTATCTCCTTTTCCTTTTTCCAATTCCTTGCCGATGGATATGACTTAAACATACTCGGTCTTCGTCCAAATTAGTTCTTTTAATTACCAGAAATAAACCTCAGAAATTCTCTTTTCTTTCTTTATCGATGCGACTAAACAGTGAAACAACCTTGATGAGAATATAAGAACAATTTCAACGAAATACTCGCTCTCCAACACTCTGCGATCCTCTTTGCTCTCGGAGTTGCATTAACACAAGGACCAGTGTATGAATGTTGATGGATGAATGAGTTATTCTTTCCTTTTCATATCTTCTTCCTTTACATGTCTTAGTTTATTTTTTTATCACATAGATTATGTTATACATATTTATTTTACGGTGTAAATGTATTCACAAAGAGGTTAAGTGTAAGAGAAGGCCTTAGCCTTAATTTTACCTCCAAATAAAGATGTGTTGTTGTTATTATTTATTATATTTATTTGACACGTTGTAGACCCTTTTTGGATCACGCGAAGCCTCTACAGTTTTCTCCTTCGGACTTGCCATGAGGCCTTCATTTTCTCACTCATAACTTTCTTCCTCTCTTCCGTCCAAGTCGTGCCGGTCTTTTTGATTGTGGTATCTGGCTGGACTTCCCACTCGAAAACTCCCCTTCTGTAGGTGTTACGATCTTGAATGTCCCTAGTAGTGAGATTTGCGTCAGCAAGATCTCTCTTCACTTTTTCGGCCCATGTCATGCCCTTGAGGTTTTCTGTTGCTTTGAGGATCTGGTGTGTGAGCCTATCTTCCGGAAGTCTGTATATGTGTCTGTAGAATTTAAGTCTTCTTTTTCTGATGTTTGAAATGTTTGAGCGTTCCTCTGTCGTTTTGTTGGTTTGTAGTCTGTATCCATCACCTGTTTTTCTCGGTCTTAGGATTTTTCTGATTATTTTACGTTCTTCTTTTTTATGTTTTCTAGTAGTGTCTTGTTGTGTGAAGTGCCTGGGTTTC
Organism: Laupala kohalensis; assembly: GCA_002313205.1. NCBI lineage: Eukaryota > Metazoa > Arthropoda > Insecta > Orthoptera > Trigonidiidae > Laupala > Laupala kohalensis. The sequence continues at coordinate 368,218 of NNCF01127014.1, forward strand.
TGCTGCGTATAGCGCTTCAGGTTTGACAACTGTGTTGTAGTGCCTGATTTTTGCATGTTCGGATATGCATTTTTTGTTGTACGGTTGGTGTGTTCGTCCTATTATTTGTTTTTGATGTATGATTGAAGAAAATATCACTTAATCCTGCAGTGGTCATCGTTGCGAACATCATCATGAACATCAGCATCATTTTCCCCGTGAATTTTGTGATGATTAATAAACTTAGACGTGTTCGCCGTGCTATGCATAACGCGATCCAAGTAAGAGAGTTTTCGTGGAACCGCTTGGGGCTCATTCAAAAAATTATTCCTGGAATTTTTAAGAAAAAGAAATTTCACGGAAAAATGAAAATCAGTGTTATATTTTATAGTGATACTTACGGCCCTTAATCGGAATTGACGGGACGGTTCCTTGCTTGCTTCCGGAGTATAATAATAATAAATTTATTGTCAAAAAACAGTACAAACTGCGTATGACCACGTGGAGGGAAAAAAACTAATTTACTCTCCGGAAGCAAGCAAGGGACCATCCCATCAATTCCGATCAAGGGCCCTAAGGCAGAGGCGGATTCAAAAATT
>NNCF01127014.1:369346-406375 GCA_002313205.1 Laupala kohalensis
ATAAAACGGAGTTGCTTCACTTTGTGTTTCTCCGCGTTTCCTAATCTGTGGAAGCGAATCTCTCTATAATTGTTATCCTTTTAAAAAATGGTTCTTACGATATATTATAAAAAATGCTTGTTAGTATTCATATTACTTAGGTATAAAGTAATATCCAAAATGTTTACATACCTGTGAAGTAGTAGAGTAGATGTATAATTGATGATACACTGTTACATTATATTGAAAATGTGCAGTATGCTTCTTGTAAGTTATGAAGCAAAGGTTGATTTTATATTCTTTATGTGATTTGCATCAGTAAATTCTTAGGATAATAATGTTCTCATGTATGCAATATACATTTTAAAAAAGTACGATAATATGTCCCAAGTGTACGAATAATTATGAGAAATAACTTATGTAAGTTATGTTTTAAAGTATCTCAATTATCACAAAATCCAAGAATTGTATTAACTTTTAGTTTTGATATAAATGTATAGTTCGATAGAATACATGACGTTGAAATCCTAGAAATTCATTATTACTAATGTCAAGTATACTTATTTGGAGAGGGGGGGCCTTTCTTTTTACGTGATAAGAACACAAATATGTTAGCACAGCCAGTAATGAATGGTTTCTACGAAGACCCCGGGAAGCAATGGTCTGAAGTTAAAGGGAACCGTTGCAGAACTACTGCATTAGTGGGTTTTCACGATTTCAGACAAATTCTGTTGCTAAAACATGATGGAATAAATTGATCTTTAACTTGTGAAACACTGGGCGATCTAGCAACACTTGGATGTAAATTATGTTATACTCTTCCAACAATTTATTGACTTCACATTGGAATTCTTTCCGTAACATTATGAAGTAATTATTCCCCTTTCTTGTGACACTGAGGCATTTTTGAAATAGTTGCGTAGTGTGTACAGATTTATACTAGTGCGTCGTTGACGATAGGGGTGAGCACATTAGTGTTTGGCGGGTTCACTTCTTGGATCTGATTTTTTCGTCGTAAGGAGAATAAATTTCGTAGAAAAGGATACGATGCTAAATTATATTATTTTTCATGGACGCTCTCTAGGCTCTTACCTCGGGCCGGCGTCTATTCAAACAATAAACCTCGAATTTTAATTGTTACGATTTATAAACAATATTTACCGAATAACCTAAGGTTTTTAATTATACGTGCTTGTAAAATAACTTTGTCTCTTACTAAATACTAATTTGTTGATATTTTGGTGATACCGTAACAAGTATTTAAATAATTTTATTCTTATCTAATTTTTTTCATTAAATTTATTGTGTTTATTATTAAATTGCTTTTGCATCTAAAAAATGTACTGCACCCTTCTGTTTGTTCTTAGAAGAAAATTCATATTAATATTGGTAGTTGAAGAAATTGTAGAAGAAGTAAAAAGTAAAGGAACTTCTTTGCATTGTTTACTATTTCACGTTAATTCATTTCACAGAGTGGACGGGGTTGGGGGTGAAATAAAACCCCGTATTTCGGTCGCATGGCTTCGGGACTGCGCAACCTGACACCTGTTGCTGCGATTCGTCTTCTCCTCCTCCTCCCCCACCACCACCACCCCTCCCCATCCCTTCCCAATCCTTCCTCACCCTCAGGCGTCTCTCCCTTGTTTAGGGCTTGCTTCGCATTTCTCTTTGCATTCCATCACATTCTGTCTTCCATCATGGGAAACTGTGGCCGCTATCTCTTGTTTTCTTTTTCTTCTCCTCCTCCTCCTTTTTCTCCTCCTCCTTCTTCTTCTTCTTCTCCTTCTTCTTCTCCTTCTTCTTCTCCTTCTTCTCCTTCTTCTTCTCCTTCTTCTTTTTCTTTTTCTTCTTCCCTTTCTCAAAGCACACTATACCAAATGTCTAGCAATTACTCTGTAAGAATTTAACAAAATTTTGCTTTACAGTAGAACCCCTCTTATTCGGTCCGGTCGAGACCGATACCATGGCGAGTTAATCCGAAGTTAATTGCAAAATAGATTTTCATTCAAAGAGAACCTACAATTTCATCAGGTTATCACGAATAAATAAGCAAATGAGACGGTATTTCAACTCATGTTATTGTACTATATGTTCGTACATACATGAACGAACACGAAAAAATATATTCGTAGAGAAATAGTCATATGTACGTGTTGATTCATAGAAACATTGACTGGAAGCAAGAGGGAAATCAAACTGGCGAATTCTCTCCCCTGTTCTGCCCGCTGCAGTAGAAATACACAGCACACCCAACTCGTTTTACTATCCAGGAAAGATCTGTCAAACACTCAATGTTTGAGTCACTACCTGACAACTGTAATACGTTGAAAGAGTGAAAAAAAACTGTTCCACGGGATAGGCTGGTTGATCCGATGCCGCTTAAGAGCGGTTCTATTGTACATCATACTAAGTCCGGAATTTGCATTGGCGATAGATAAGATTCAAAAAATAATAATTCTACATTTTTAAAGAATGTAGGTGGAGTTATTCTTTCCTGTATTATATTTTCTAGTCCATTTCTTTCATCTTAATGTTTCACGGAAATATTTGGACCTGAAAAGTTATCCTCATAGAATCGAGTCCACAATAAACGATTGCATTTCTCCTTAGGAAAATAATAATGCCGCTTTTCTTCTTCATTATACTTTAAAACTTGATTTATTCCTTATATCTGTGGTTAGCCTTGTCCATGAATTGAAAATGTCATCCATATTTAACGTCCTTTAGTTTCAGAAAACATACGTCATGTGTTTCACTGCATTAGTGAGCGCACTCGTGCATATAGATCGTCGAATAACGCATGTGAAATAGACCCCACTCTTCCATATTGGAAATTTGTCGCCTTTCATTCCGTGCCATCCATCATGGGAGACAGTGACACATCATCTTAATGTTGTGAGATTTTCACATTCTGCTTAGTCATGATACGAAATTTTCTTGTAGTCTTCTCTTAGATGCCAGACGCGAATTTACTGAATCGATTTGTTTCTCTCGGAATACCTCAAGGTTCTTATTTCTTTCCAGCCAACATTCAAAAATATTCTGATTGTCTGTTTCTTATTATCTATTACTTACTAATTATTTTTATGTTACACGTATGTACATTGAAACTTGCTCAAACGTTTTAATTCATCGGAAAATTCGTGTCCCCGCTAATTAAAATATTTATTGGATTCAATTGATATATTTTATGGTTCACCTCGGAATGAAGATAATTGATAGCATTCTTGGATTTCATTTTTGTTGTAGAAGCTAACCTTGGAATGGAGTCATTGAATTAATTACAAACTAAGTCTGTCGTACTACGAAAAGAGAAATAGAACATTCTGTGAGTCGTATTAAGATATGCAACAGAATTATTTAGTTATATTTCTGCTGAAATGAATAAAATATTCTTCCAATATATAATGCAGCAGCCGGGGTTTTACGTGTGTTGTCGAGAGCTCGCATAATAACCTATAACGCCGTTGCGCTCTGACCAGACGGCGTGGCGGGCGGGCGGGTCGGCCGATGGAGCAGGCGCCGCCGCCGCCGTCCGTGTGAACGTAGAACATGAATGTTGCATGAGGGCAGACCGCCGCGACGCCAGAAGGGTGGCGGACGCAACCATGGCGCTTCCATGGCCTACCACCCCCGCTCCCCAAACGAGCCACTGATGATTGATGCTCGCACACTTGCCACCTACAAGCCATCCATTAATTATAAAGCGCCACAATCTTAACGCGCCAAGAAAGATGGGTTCAGCAATTTGCTTTTACTCGGGGCATTTTCCTTCCGTGGTAATGGGAAGTGTGGAGGAAGACGGACGGAAGGAAGGAAGGAAAAGTTGCTGTAGCATGCTGTGGCGCTCTGCTTTTTTCTTCTCTCCTTCTTTCGTCTCCTCCGTCGCTTCTTCTGTGTATCTCGTGTACACAGCAGGCGTCTTCTTGTGGCTCAACCGATGGCTTGCGACCTCTTGGCGTTTCTTTGCAGTCGTTGCCGTCTTCGCCTCACGACCTACTCGACCGTCTGCATCCAACGCAGCTTCCAAGAATGGACCACTTGGCGCAACCATCAATCTCCTCCATCGCCCAAAAAGACATGGAAATTGTCTTCGATTATTCCTTACTTTCCTCTATAATATTTTTACTTTCCAATCATACGGAATCTATAAGGAAAGTACTGTAATTGGTCCAAAAAATTTCGAGATATCTTCGGATCTTTACAAATTGGTTTCAGGAAAGTTTTTTTTTTTTCNTGTCCAATGTAGTGTGTATGTATGTTAAAAATCTTGTTCCCTGGATAACTCACTAACGAGTTAATGCATCTAAACCTAACTTGATATTTGACTTTGAATGCATTGGGAGTAGAAGCGTATTTCCGGACAGCTCTTTCCGACTTCATTTACACATCGCGCTCCACTTCTGGTTTCCTAAAATTCAAAATTTGGAAAATATGAATAAAAACATTCAGATTGCTAAGTCTGCGTACAGATTGCTGAATCACATTTCCGTTCGTCACACCGTTTTCGTGGTACAGCGCAATGTTATTACGCAAATATCTTGTTGGCACCGTTCTTATATCAGACAATGAGACCATTGCAAAGAGTGTAAGGTGGAAGAAAATTCATTTAATCTGTACTTTGATTACATATGATGGTCAGGAGTGTTCTTTCTATATCAGATTGTGGGGATAAGTATTTTTAAATGATTGATCTTTTAAATATGCCCTCTCGTTTGATAGTTATAGTATAAAATGATTTTCATGTGTTTTTCGGTTTTCTTGCAGTGTAAGTTATTTAATGTTTAGATATTTTAGTTGTCAGTGATAATTGGAAAGTGGATTGAGGCGCACTCCAGATTCTGCGGACTCATTCCGTGGACGACGGTTAAAGTTGGAATGTAGAGTTAACCATCCGCACCTCATTTGCCTCGAAACTCCCCATTGAAGTGTCCTCTTTAAAGTGAAGATATAAACAAGCTATTAACATGTATTGATGGATGAGAGATTTTATTTAAAGAGGATGTTATTCTCCTCCAGGAGGAAAAATATGTTGCTTTTGTTCCTTTTCGCTTTCAGCTTGTGGCTGATTGATTAATTTGCTCCGAAGTATACCTCACGCGGGCCGTCTCGCAAGAGAGAAACTGCCCAAAAAGAAGGCTTTCATGAGGTGTTTATTGCGAAGAAACTTGGGTTTATAAATGAGAAATAAAGCTGTCGCTTGTACTGTGTAAAGGGAATAGTGTTTATAGTCCTGGCAGTGAAAGCAAAGTAACGAGATGTGGCCAATGGAGCGAAAGCGCGGTGTTGTCATATATCTACTGCAAGGGGTAGTCTAGCGTAAGCCATTCCAGGCGGCATGCCACGGCACCCACACAAAGCCTGCTCTAAACCGTTGAAAAGCTGACTTCATGCACTGATCTTTTAACCAAAGGTTAATGATCAAACCGTTTGTCGAATCGGCTGATGTGGGGGGCGTGCGCATCTAGACGTAGACTCACTAAGATTCTGCCGACACGAGTAAAACGCCTACAGCGAGAGGAAGAGTCGACACGTGTCTCGCAATGACTCCATTGGCTCCTCGAATTTTACGTGGTTTTCATACTCCTCCCTCATTATTTTTCTATCTCTGCGAATGCTGTAGCTCTTCACTCGTATCTATTACGAATTTTTCTCTGTAACACGATACATATTAATCGTAAAAAGAAACTTTAGTTATGGTAATTATCTGGAAAAAATATCTCGTGACATGTTTAGAAAACAAGTAAGCATACAGTTATGCTTGAGACAAGAGGATATTTTCTATGAACGTGTTCCCAGTAGAATGATTATAATGTATTTCAAAGTAAATTAAAACGTACAAAGTATAAAGCACGTTTTCTATTTCAGTCAAAATACCGATCGTGCTGTCTTATTACGTATTGATAACTTATAGAGACTTATGAAATCATTTTAAAATTTTACAACTTTTTTTGGTACTTATAATTCATCTATACCAATATAAAATAATATTATTAAACTATTTTCTCGCTGAGGAGATTAGGTGATAACCACCATAAGCGTCACTGATCCCTTTATTGAAAAGTACAGACAATTTAAGTTTATGCGCGTAAAAATAAGTTTTGGTGGTTATTTTTACGGGATTATTATGAATGACTTTCGTACTCTTGCATAGGCGGATCTAGGTAATATGGCAGATAATGCTTTTCCCCATATCTTCTAGTTGTATGCAACTTTCAATCAGTTTTCATACTTAGCATTGGCAATGTAAACAGGACATCAGAACAGTTATGATTTGTACTTAATATTATACAATGGAGCATTTCGTAACTCACGAAGAATTCCATACGAATTATGGTTATTACTTGACGTGTCAGTGATTTCATTTGCCAGGAGTGAATATGTGAAGTTACATCGTTTTAAAACGAATGAGTCTAATGTAATCTGGTCTTTTCTTGATGTAATTTTTTAAATAAAAAATTCGGAAAGGAAAAAATGAAAGATGAAATGATAATAATAATAATAATAATTTATTAGTCTGCTAGTGAGCAATGCTCGGTGGCAGTTAGAAGAGGATGCATACATAATACAATAATACGAAGTTAAAAAACAAATCATCAATATCTATAAAAATATCTATAAAATACATACACAAACGGAATAAAATGCTTAGAAAATTATTACACGTTGTTACAACGAGAAAGAAATTGGGTTTAAGAAATGAATTTAAGAATTATTATTTTACATGAGGTTCATGTGTGCGTATATTCACATACATACACAAACACATTTTCTCTTACAAACAGTTAGAGAAACATACTCATACGTACAAACACGCTCAATATACACACATATGTCATTACTCATCCTATACCCTTAGCTTAAATAACCTTAGCCTATAAAAGTAATTGCTATAACATAAATAAAAGAAATTAATAACTATAAAAAATAAAACCAAAACAGGGTTGCTGAGTGCAATTATAATAGGGAATCGTCAATATACTTTTTGATGCTCTAACGTACGATATTTTGTGTGATTTGTTGTATTCAGTGACGCAGAAAAGGAACAAGAAATGAAGCGGACATTTGCGTATTGTGTTTGATGATTGAAAGTAATTAACGTTTCTGTGAACTTTTCTTTTATCGGAAGAGAGGGAAAGGGCCTTGGCACGAAATTCTCCCGCTAAATCCACCTCTGTACTGGTGACACAAATGACTGAAGAGAAACTTTGTCAGGATTAAGAGAGGAACTAATCTAAATAAGTGAAAAGATGCGAGGAATTCATTCGTATGAGTAATCAGTTGAGAAAGCAGAGATGAAGTCATGAACCCTCTTGGCCCATGAAGCGGTTGGAGGCCATTACACTGCGGTTTCTGTGCGTTATTACTCCGTGGCTCTTCATTAACTTTATTCCTCTCGAGCGACGATGCTTGGCACTCGGAGCCTTTCTCAATGTATTCTTAAAACTAGCAGAAGTACCCGACGTTGCCCGGGTTTTGAAAAGAAACTCGAAACAAGCATTACTGGACATTCTGGAATGAAAACACCTGCCAACAGGTCTGAAATTATAATAGCTCATTTTGCCAGGCGTTACCTGGGGTTCCTTATCATATTCTAAATTCATGTTAATTTCCATATTTTCCTATTTTTGTCCTTTTGTTTATTTTACAAATTAAAGGCAACGAAGAATGCACGGAGTTTCCAGTTTTGTATTTTTATATGTACGTAATTATGAATTATTTCAAAATGCAGACAGAAGGAAAATAAACTTTACACAAAAAGCTTATAAACAAAGCGTATAGTTAAGACCTCTGAATTCTTGTTCCATACTTCTCTGGATGACACTCGTAGACCACTATTTCGTTTCACGTAGGACAATTTTCGCATTTGTTTTTCCCATTATTATGTGACTTTTATCACTATCGATATTATAAATCTTGACGTGTTTGAGGAATAAGTATTTATTTAGGTGACATGAAATAAATATGGATGTATGATTTCGTATTTTAAAGTCGTCAAATACTATCTGAGTGAAAGAGATATTACATCCACATTTGGTCAGCATGAGTTTTTCAATTAATTTTTCTTCTCATATGCTGACCAATAAGATACAAAAAAAACTCAATTATCCAATACTGCTCCCGTGGATTTTCTGTAGAAAGTAGTAGGCTGGAAGGGCCAATCCTTAAAAAAATTGATTTATTCAAAAGTTTTAATTTGTTCCGAATATATTGGTATAATTTTTGTTCTAGATCTCTGTAGTGCAATCTTATTCGATGTCAATGTGAAACATTTCTTTGACGTCAATGTTGGCCAGCCTGTGTCGTTTGGTGGCAATGTTGGCCACTCCGCGGCGGGGGACCCCCGGAGTGTTCCGCGTGAGCGCTGACAAAACGCGCTCGCGACAGGCAGTGGCGGAGGCGATGAGGGTGGTGGTGGGGGCGCGTGTGATAGATCGACGTGTCTGAGGACGCAGGGCGGTGGCCCTTTGCGCCTCTCCCCTCTTGTCACCCACCCGCAAACCCCTTCACTCCTTCAGCACTCTGTCTTTCTCTTGCTGCCGCCTCCGCGCATGAATAACTTGTTCCATCAAATTCTCATCAAGACTCCGCGCCAGCAAGTAAGGGAAAAGTACGTTTTTTAAATTAATTACTTCCAACAACTCTGTGAATATTCTTGAGCGCGTAAACACATCATTTAATTCACACTTCCCCGCCTTCCTGCCTCCCCCCCCCCCTCACGCCGCGTCGTTTTCTTCACCCGGCGCTTCCGAACTCATTCACTGCACCGCACTCGCGTCAACACAGGAACACGCGGCGGTTCTCCAGCACTTACGTCACGACTACCACTCTAGATGGGAGTGTTTGTATACATAATGATGAATTCATTGTACAAACTTTAGGTACAGGACTCCGTAACAATTATGTATTGTATAGGAATGCATGGGTGCAAGTGACGCGGTGGTCGCAGTATAGGTCACCGGACATTACAAAAAAATTTCGATTTTTCCGAGGTGTGATGCGTCGTCACGAAACCGTCGCGCTCTGTCGCCATGTTTTTACATTTTGCTCTTGTTCATTTCAAACGAGTCAAGCGAGTTCCTGAATATTGTTTGTACTATATTATTAACTGATAGATAGAAATTAAGTATATTTTTCATCGTTATAGTGTTAGAAATTACAAAGAGAATAAAAATGAAGAAAACAATTAGTGATTATTTGAGTAACTTGGAGCACTAGTCCCACACCAAATGATCATCCATTGTGGCATCTGCTGTCTGAGAGAGAGAGCACGCGATCTGTTTGCGGCAGCGTTCTTCTGCTGTTCTCTCTCGTAAACAAACAACCATGACCTAGGCAACGCGCCCCGTGGCCGTCACGGGGGCCGAGGATCGTATTCCAAGGCCGCTACTCTTTTCTTGTGGTGCCCTGTCTTTCTCTCTCTCTCTCTCTCTCTCTCTCTCTTACTCCGGCTGGCTGCCAGCGTCGATGCGGATCGCTTTCGGAGGCGTACGGGGAAGTGATTGTGTTCTGTATTGGTTTCATTCGCGTCTAAACATCTGGAATCCTTTATCCTTTCGTCCAGAAAAACATCTCTAATCACGAGAAACTCCGCCAATGGATCAAATGCTGCCAGTTAACAACACGAGCATTAGAGGATGATTTTTCTTTCTTTTTAAGAATATTTATTACTTTATTTCGTGAGATAATCCTTATCAATCTTTGTAACTTGAAGTTCGAACTGAGTTATACATTTTACATCTAATTCTTCATCAAAGGTTTGGGGGCACAACTCTGTGTTATAAATCTATTGTCAGAATAAATATTTGACGTGACTTGACATGTCCAGTGAGAGAAAATAAAAAATGGTGTCTGGAAGTACAGAGTCGTTCATAACAATACGAAAACATTTTATTATAAAACTAAATATTAAAAATACTTTTTAAAAACAAAGAAGTAATATAATTTTTGCCAGCTTGAAATTATATAACCTAGTTGACGACAAAAATATTATGTTACAAATAAATAAATACGGGCCAAATATGGATTGTAAATGTATAGAAAATGGCACGTGGGCTAAGATAAGTTGGACAGAGCTGGTGTAAATCATGTATTTATATGAGTGGCTGAGTGGATTAGTTTTTATTTTCATTCTAGTGTTTCACTATTGAGTTTAAAAATATAATTCACTCTTTTATTTCTAAGTAGAGGTCGAAGCATTGTCAATACGGTGACATTTCTTTTATTCACAGCTAAGCATTTTTCACCATCCTAAACGATGAAGATGGATCGCAGCATTAAAATTTTATGTTCCTGTAGGGAAATGAAGAAGACATTTTTAAGCTGAACGTCTACTGTAGGCACTCCGCACTACTTTCAATTGGTTCTGTATATCAGTGTGCGTGTATTTTCCACACTTGATAAAGGGGAAATCTAGTGGTCACGATCATGGCTTTCGCTTGCATGGAAAACTTTCCTATCGTGCGTGCCATTGTTCTTTCATTGGCTTCGTCCTCTTGGCTGCCTTGTATATTTAGCGTAAGCAAAACCAGGCTTCTTATCTTTATTGATCTATTCTTGTTCATTCTCTCGTACGCGTATTTCTCCTCCATTGTGGTGTTGCTCGTCCCTAGTCACGCGAAATCTTCTATGGTAGCATTTCTGTTATCTTTAGCACATATTCATGAAAAATATCAAACTTCTCCTTGTTCTCAATTAAAGTCCACAACTTGTCCCTATTCAATGTGTCCACATTCCTATATTTTTTTAAAGATATATTTCTCGCTCTTGTGCACACACCTCACAGTCCCATAGTATATACTGTGGAGTTTCTATATCTTTTTGACATACACATTCACTGTTATCTCTTTTCCTAAATCTGCACAGATACGTCACGAAATCCCCATGTTCAGTTAGAAACTGCATCGATGGTGCGGAAAACGTAAACCATTTTTTACATTTACTCGCCTGTGTTACTTTACGTGCATGTCTGTATGTCTTTCGTCCAGTCGAACAAGTATCGCACCTCTTCTGCCATCCTTCCAGAAGAGTTTTGGATATTTGTTTTTACGTGCTGCCTTATATTGTCCATCTCTATAGCATATATTCTTATCTTCCCAGATGATTTCAATATACACCTGCTTCTGATCTTTAGAGCATAAAAAACGTACCGTTGCGTGTTTATATCGTGTTGTTCTCTTGATTATACTTCAATCTCTTTGCGGTCTTTCAAGACGAAACTAAGGGAATATCAATAGCACTATGGCTAGGGATGCAAAATGGTTCCGTATGTAACTGTTGCTCTGTAAGCAACATATAAATTGTGTGAGCATGTTTAAGAAGGCGATAGCGTTTTATTAAATGTCCCTTGTTCCGTCGGTTGACAGCTCGGGGGATAACTGGTTGTTGGTGGAGGGATTGGCGAGGGCGCCAACATACTTGTGGTCGCTTCATAGACTGAAAAGGCCGTTCGCCGCAAAAGTGGGGCAGGAGGCATTTGGCCTTTGGTTTGTGACACCTTCACCGCATGGGTACTGCACTTTGATGTTTCTGTTACTTCTCTTTCTTATATAGTAGTAAAGTAAGAATTAAAAAGTCGAATTATCAATATCTATTTTCTCATTGTTTTCAATGTTCTATTAAATTATATGTGTATTTTTATAGACAAGCAATAATATCTGTCACTTCAGTTAAATTTTCATAAATAAAAAGAAGTCAATTGATGGATTTTAAAATTACACATTTATTTTAAAATCATCCTACGTTGCGAAGTCCAATTTGACGTCTTCGTCAGGGCTTTTTCATGGGAACTAATAATGAGTGAAATTGGATTTATATGAACTAAATTTCCACGATATGAAATCTTGAATCCTATGATCTAACATTATTAAACTGAAAATATTTTAAGTATGTGATTCACTCAAAAGAATCCATGAGATATTGAATCATTTTTTTTATTAACCACCCGTTACTTCACATGAAAAAGCCCTGATGCAGACGTCAAATTGGGCGTCGAAACGTTGGTTGATTTTAAAATAAACGAATAATTTTAAAATCCATCAATTAATTTTTTTATTTATGAAAATTTATTGAATTAACAGATATTACTGATTGTCTATAAAAAGACCCATATAATTTAATTAAACCACTTCGTAAAACAGTCGACACCAACTATACACGCGGAATCAGTCATATAATTTTGAGTGAAAAAGTCTCGGGAACTACAACATGCCTTGATTGAATAAAACTAGTCTCATTTTGACGTGGTCTACGGCAAGGTGAAAATTGCGTCAGACCGGGACTCGACCCCGGGACCTCCGACTTTGGTTTCAGGTTCGCTTCCACTGCACCACCCGACTCGACTCCCAAGCCCGTATACATGCTCCTGGGACAAGTCTCGTTTTTCTTATAATTTAATAATATTATCTAACAATTTTACTCCATTAAACTAGTGGTGCAAAACCGTTGCATATATTTTCTCATATACTTTTTTTCCATCTGTAGCACGGAGTGACGAACAATATCATAAAAGTGTTATGTAAATGTAATTCCTTTATGGACAGAAATTGATGTATTTTCGTATCTGCAGTGAATTTGCTTTTCTCCTATGTATTTTATCATTATCATATCTTTCATTTCAGTTAACGAAAAGTGTATTCTGCGTCTGCTTGGTCCATTTACACTGCCAAATATTATTCAAGCGTCTTGAATCAGTAAACTAATGCGTGAATGTAGCGGACAGAAATTATTTTAATGCGTCTAAACCAAACTTTCAAGCGAAATACTGCTGATGTAATACATACTGATTGTACTTTACGTGCAGAAATTTTAAGCAAAATCGTTGGAGCCGTTTTTGAGAAATATTCCAAAGAGTACTTTGACCTTCCTGTGAAGTTCCCTTTGTTTTAAAGTAAAAAAGAATGAGAGCACGTGCATCGACAACAAGAGAAATCTATCGTAAATATGAAATATGAATTAAATATATTCATCCGTTTACTCAGAATCGCTGCCCACAGACGGACGGACGTTATGCCAAAAACAACTTTTTCTCAATCAGGGACAACCAAAACGGATATTTCCGTCGAAATCTCGGATTCGTATTTTTTCACGATTACTGTACTTTCTGTATACTACAAATATGAGAAAGTAAAAAAATCTACTGACGTCATTTGCTGTATTTTCCTCTTTCTCTTGTAAATATGGAAATCTGTCACCCCCGAATTCTCCGGCTTTGTAAAACAATAATTTGGATAAATATATTTAAAATATCAAGTAAAAATGAATTGCTTTTTTATTTCATTGTTTTCCACGCTCTTTACATCGGAATTACTCGATGAACAAAATTGGTGTTTCGTTGTATTATTACTGTGATGGGACTATCAGAACGATTAGTTGTCACCGTATGACCCAAAACGAGTGAATTAATGCCGTGTTGTGCGTGCGACAGCGCGCGACAACTTCAAGCGACAATCTCTAACTTCAAACACACTTGTAGTTGCGAGACTGTCCTGCGTGAGCGACCGCGTCGCTGTAGCGCTACAAGCGGGACATTCGATGACGCTTGAACTTCAAACTTCCTTGTGTTTTGTCGCGCGTCAGACGCTACATTTCACACGACCTACTTGATCCTACTAGAGATTATCGTATGTAAACAATAAAATGTAGCAGTATCAGTCTTGACATTTCGTCGTGATCTCGTCTGATACTACTGTGTTTTTGAGGGTTAGCTCGTAAATTAGTGGTTCTTCTTAGTAATGTAATCGTTAATGACATTTACAAGGAAATAAAAAGTACAAATTGACATACTGGTATATCCAAAAACCTTTTGAGACGTAAACACAATTACGAGTACAAATGATAAAATTGAATGTAAAATGTTTTCCGATATATTTATTGTCTGTTATCACGGTATCCTTGACTTAGAACACTGTATTTCGCTGTAAATCCGTCTTGTCACATAATTTCACGGATTGTGTGCGGTGAGGCGCCATCTTGCTTCGAGAGTCGACCGATCGCCTGCACGACCACGCAGGATACTTGGCGACGCGACGTTACACTTTTGTCGCTTGAAGTTGTCGCGCGCTGTCGCACGTGTTTGTCGCCCACGCAGGACGCGGCCTAAAAGTAATGGTTTGCTGAATGCATGACAAATCGCGTAAGGTAGATTCGTTAAATTAACGCTTCAGCCCACATGACCAGAAAGATTGTTTTCAAGAAAACGAAGAAGGATCATTCTTTCTAATGGGCTCTAATGACCTCGATGTTGACGAGCCCTAAAGCCCCAACCAAAAAAAAAATCATTCTTTCTATAACTCCACCTCCACCAAAAAAAAAAAAACGACCTCCGCCAAATCAGGTGAAATGGTTTTAAATGTTTGGAATGGTGCGAAAGAAACATACAAAGCCGTTGTTTAGTTTTCATAGGGCATTTTGCACTCAGGCCATCTCAGAGTTTTTTTTTTTTCATTAAAATGTATGAATTGTGTGCACTTGGTGCAAATTAATTCAATAAATAAATGATGATAGAGTTTAAAACGCATATAAGGGTACTTTTGCGTTGATATTGTTCCATTTGAAAACTATCTAGTTGGGTCACAAAGGTCAAATATGTAAAATCTTTTCAAATTCGATTTTCCAATATACACCATTTTCGATATTTTTGTATTTATAGTTCAAATAGGGAATTTTGAATTTTCATTGGTTAAAATTGCAACCATCATTATTTATAAACAATGACGATAAAACCGATTTAAGTGAAAATTTTAATTTCGCGATGTTCGAATGTTTTATCTATGGTTACAAAAAATACTCAAATCGGAAATAAATGCTAGAACTGGATTATACGTCTTGTGTGCATCCGCGAGATAAAAGAGAATAATTGGATTTTTTTTTCTCCAAAAGAAGGGATGAATTATTTAGATACTTGAAGACGAAGTCGAAAAAGAATATAAAAAATTGTTTTATCGGCCACATCTTCCGCTGAAGGTGAAACCGTGTCCAATGTATTGTGTGTGGACATGTGTAGTTTACACAGGGACAGTAGTAGAAATAGCATCGACTGTTCTCAAACGTTCGTACTCCAAGCAAAGGTCAGCGACAACGCGTTCGTAGCAACCCCTTCCTGATTTGCATCCAAATGGCGACTGGGTTCTGCAAGGAGTTTCTGGACTCCGAGCCATAAATGAGAAGCAAGTGCCTGGTTATTTCCTTTTGCTCTTTCCCGTTTAATGCGCACTTCTGTATCTTTCATATCCCAACGATCTGACAGTTTTAAGACGATCAGTGAAAGTGAATTTCTAAGTACGAATATAGTATTTTTTTAAATATAATATACTTTTAATATATTTAATATTGTTTATATAATACAAATTTATCGCATAATCTCGTATTCTAAGTTATTCTAAGACGAATTGGATTGTTAAAAGTATTGGTTTAGTGCTTCTCGGAATTCTTTTTTTGTTGAAGTAATATTGGAGTTAAAATACTGTATAAGTACATTGTTACACAGTTCAATTAATTTTTCGTTATCCCACTTTCAGTTCTAGGCTAAAACTGCTTATGCAAATTATTACATTTCTATATTTATTACATAACCGTTTCGAAATGTGATATTCATAATTTGTATTTGTTCCCACGTGCTATTTACAATATCGATTACGATAAAAAAGACTTCTTACATTCTTCCAGTCAGCATTATTTCCTATGTTTTCTTCGAGTCCAGTGTCTTGTTCTCAGTTCCATTTTATTGTGGTAGTTCTTCGAAGTTGTAATCGGAATCTTTTTGAATGTTTCTATTGACTCGCTTGGATTTTCACTGGTACGCACAAGTCATGAAGTGTGCACATTAAGACTGATGTTTAAAATTCGAGTTTTGTCAGGATTAGAGCATCCGTATGGATGAGAATTTCAGAGGTGCTTTCTCTTTCGAGTAAATCACGGACATTGTCTCACGTGCAGGATTTGTAATGGAGAAGTACTTCAAAGTAGTTTCAAGTAAATGAGCCGTAGATTTTTCGTTCCTTTTCCGCGTAGACGGACGGAGGAAATCACACAAGTGGAGTATCGTATGTTGGAGCATTAAAATACGTGTTGACGATTCCCTATTATTTCACATTAGACATTTCCCTTCCCCAGATAACAGCATTTGTACACAGGGGCGGATACAGACTAATATTTTAGGGGGGTCATAACAAAAGAATATAGTCTTGGGCATAGTACGTTCCAGAAAACATCCCAACCTCAGAAAAAAATTGAAAATTCTTAAGTAAATTGTAAGTTTAAGTGTTAACTAATGTGCGGTTCGGTAGAGTATAGCCCTACTTTCGAGATTATTTGAAAATTTTTGTGCGAGAGGGGAAAGTGACAGAAGCAAAAGTTTATTGTGTATACTCGTGAACATGCAAAAAATTTATTTAATTTTTTAAGGTACAGAAACATTTAATTTTTCAAGGACAAAAACCAAATTACTGGTGAAAGATGGCGCTGAAGCTGCGATTTAAAAAAAAAAAAGTACAAGTGCTGTATACGACTGGGACTGTGAAAACATGGCTAATATTTTCTATTTATACATTATGTCGAGTTACGATGGCACACGTTCGTGTAGTAGATTTTATACTTCCATCCTTTATTGTTACGTTCGAGTTCTATCCTGTGGTTGTTCATTCTTCCGCCACGGGCTGGTGATATTCAACAATGTACTACCAATGTTTATAGATAATGCTTATTAAATAATGAGGGAATGCTCTCACATTAATATAATTTATGTGGAAGATTTTTATTTATCTATACTCGTCATGGTAGCAGTCTGCTTAAGAGAACTCTCGTTTGATAACAAATGCTGCAGTATCGCAAAGCGTTGCCGAGCAGACTGAAACAACGGCCATTCATAACTCATGGACCTCCGGAGACGACTCTCTTCCCGCGAGCGTATCGTCTGTCATCCACATCGACACTCTCACAACCAAGGCACATTGTGCCTTGCTAAATCGTTTCTACAAATATACTGCAGTACTAATTACTGATTAAAAATCATTCAAATGCGTCAACGTCTTTGAAAATCATAAATGTTTTTCCGCGACTGGAAACTCATTCTCTGTGGGATTTTAGGGGGGGGGTCATGACCCTTCTTGACCCTCCCCTTGTATCCGCGCTTGTTTATACATTAAATAAATAAACGTCGCTACTACACTCATTTATTTTAAGACGATATAACTCGACCGCTATTGTTTTGACAAATGAAACCACTAATGCGTCTAGTAAGTAACTAAAAATATTCGCAGAGTATTTTTTGTGTACTACGTGGTTTTCCATTGTGTATTATGATATGCTATTGATACATTATTATGGGCTCTAATGACCTCGATGTTGACGAGCCCTAAAGCCCTACAAAAAAAAAAGAAAAAAAAAGATATATTATTATGATATATTCTGATGTCCCGTTTACATTGTTAATGCTGAATATGAAACAGAGTAAAACTTGCCTACAACTAGATGATATGGGGAATAGTAGTATCTAATACATTACTCAAGTAAAGAAAATAAACATGTATGAAAATAATTTAATATTTTCAAAAAACCTGTTGCGCGAATCGTAAATAAAATACCCGTCGCTGTCCAACGAAATTAATCGCTATCCTTTTTTATGAATATTTCACGCGACCTGCTTTTTGAAAACAAATAATTCAACATAAAATATTAAATCCATTTTCAGCGATAAAGATAGTAAGTACGCTTATTTTTACTAGGATTCATTAATGTGAAATATGTATGGAGGTATTAGCATTTGACATTGCATTACTTTAATAAAAACCTTAACTTATCGTTTTAGTACATCGCTTAAATAAAAGTTTGTTTTAAAAATGTTTTTATTTTAATTTTTATGTTGAGAACCAAACTTATATAATAATTGCGTACAATTTTATATTACTGATTGTTCGTGAGAGTTAATTCAGGTTGAAATAATCGTGACGCATCGGTTGGGGTCCGTTGCTTGTCTCTTCGAAGGCATTCTTGTGTCATATCTCGAGCAGAGAGAGACCCTGACATCCGCGTGCGATTCGTTGCAAGACGAAGACTCCGACTCCGTTCGCTATCACTGCCATCCTCTTCCGCATTGCTCTTTGCGATATGCGCCAGCTCTGTCGTGCGTCGCTCAACCTCATTGCTCACACAGATAGCGCTTTGCCTCACTTTAGCTCACTACACGATACCAATTACCGTTTCTTTTACTCTTAAGGTATTATATTCGCATTCAGTCGAGCCAAAACGTCAACTAATCACGAAACTCGGAAGTATTCAGCAAAGGAGTTTCGATTCAATATTAATTCGCACTACTGATTTTTTTACTGTCGGCTGGGGACAATTACTTCAGGGGTTGCATTAACTTCAATCGCATGATACGGCTGACGGTTCCCGTAGAACAATATTTTCCACCGTTTTTGTTAAATTATTCCTCTAAATGGCGCGTAAGGTATGAAAATCGTAACGTCATTGCATTTCTATTTTCATTTGCTATATTTTAGTTTGTTTTGTTCTGTAAGGGGATAAATACTCATCGCCACTGGGTAGGGAATGGTTCAATTCATTTGAAACATTTTTAGGGGGGTATTTAGCATAGTCGCTGTGGCGGTCAATTTGAATTTTTTCTGCAGAATTTTGTGAATTCTGTGGGTCTTATTATGAATTAATTAATATTATTCCATGTACCCTACAGTCTTATGATAATTTCATATATAAGCATATTGTACCTTAATAAATGTATTTACTTTTCTCTTTTATGTGGGGACATTTAGATTATGAGACTGCTCTTCCGCTTAATGAGGTTTAAGTGAAGAAATAGGGAACGAGAGACATTGGGTTGCCAAAGAAATTAAGGTTCCGAACAGACATTCGTCTGCATCAAGTGAAAGAAACCTCATCCAGTTGACCGAACGGGGAATCGAACCAGCGCCCTCTCACTTAGCAGAGAGCATTCAGCGACTGTCGTTGGACTTCATGTACTTATGATTCCAGCTCAAATTTTCTGCACGCCCATTGCGTCAAAACCTTGGGTCTGAGGAAAGTATCGAAACGAGACAAGTGGATATGAAAACTCGCATCTTTACATCAGTCGCCTTTAAAAAAAAAGAATTATAATAAACACAACCACCTCCTTCAAGCTGTTTATCTCACATTCGGTCTTCTTTTTTTTCCTGTTCTTACTCCACCCACATGGTCTATAATGGTATGTCCTCCTTCTGATGAAGATTATGTTTGGAATAAAAGCGTCAAACAAACGAAGGTTGTTCCTCTTTAGTTCCTTATCAAATATTTTAACACAATGAAAATTCGGTCACTTTAAAATTACTTTTGTCTTCTTTTTTTGTAACTTAAAACTTTGCTTTGAGAGAAACAATACAACCGTCGTAGAAGTTTAATTAAGTGAATCTTTGTGTAAATCGTTGCTTCAAGAAAAATTTTCAGTATTATAATGTTCATTCAGACAATAGTTTAAATATTCTTGTTCCGGATGTCATACAAATTTTACGAAAGAATAGAAGTTAATGTTGTTTTTTTTATAATGAGTGAACTGTCGTGAACTTCTACGTATCGTCCAGGTTCCATGCGTTGTGTGGATCAACGACCAAATGTGATCCGCGCCTTTTATTTTCCTTTCTGTTTTACTTTCAATTTCTTGTCCAGTCAGAAGTTTCCTCGCTTCTTTCTTCTCCTCCTCCTCCTCCTCCATATCCCTTTCACCTCCCTTGATCTCGCATTCCTGCGGGAGGGGGACAGTGAGTTGCAGAACCCCTAGGGGGGCAGGAGGGGGGCGGTGGCGCCGGAGCGTCGCGCTCTCGCGGCCGCCGCATCCGCCGACGCCCGCTCTATGGCCACATAAAAAGACCATTCTACGCGATAAGGTGCGCTTGGTGGCGTCCTCTCATCCTCCTCCTGCCCCTGCGCCCGTCGCCAGACGCAACCCGCATAAAAAAGAAGGGAGCCAAAGGCTACGGTGCAGGAGGAGGAGCGGGGGATAATAGGATCCTCTGACTTCTCTTCTCTCGAATATCGCGATGCTGAAGTTTCGCTGCTGACGGGAGAGGGGAGAAGGAACGGGTGAGATGTGATGGAACGTTGAAGCACAGGTTAATTTCAGAATGAGGTGATCCAGAATTCACGGTAAGGGTTGATACAGAACACTGTAACAACCACTTATTGTATAATAATGTATGGGCTCGGTAAGAGGTAAACACAAGAAAGGAGAGATGAAAGGAAAGACAAAGTGTTTATTGACGGGTGAAATGTTTACAATAACTGATCAGAACTGCGTCCACCAACAGTGATACATGGTTGACAGCGTCGGTGGAGTGATTGGCGTACACATTCAAAGATGCCAGGTATTTCACGCATACGTGCAGCAGCTACAGATATTCGAGCAACGAAATCATGTATTTCCTGTGTTTGCGCCTCACCGCGTCACTTGCGCCCATACATTCCTCTGCAATAAATTATTTCTTCAGTGTCCTGCACAAACCCTTAAAGTTTGTACCATTCAGGATCATTCTGTACGGGTGAAGGAATGGAGGGATACTGGATAATCCGGAACACCGCGGAACTGGACCAGCATTCGTCTCGAATCCGTCCCGACTCTGATGTTGATAAGAAGCGTAGACGATCTTACTGCTGTAACAGTCTGTATTACGAATCGGGACGATGAGATGCTACGTTGGCGGCATTGTAAGGTATCAGGTCGGCACTTGTCTGGTCACTTTAAACTCAGCTCCGTGATCATACCCTGTTACAAGCCCAACTGTCATCGAGCACACATTGTATTCTCCTCATTGTTGTATAATAATTTTCCAAATATTAATGATAAACAGGCAGAGGGCTGGAGTTGGAAGTGGATCTGTTTCAGTGACCTAAAAACTGAGTTCATGAAAGAAGAAAGTTGGTTTTGAGAAAAGACTTTATTAGTGTCAGCGCTATGAGAACTGGTTAGAATTGGGAGGGAAAGACTGGGATAAGGGTCTAAATGTGACTTGCCTCTCAGAGTGAAGGGACGAAGACTTCAAAGATTTATACGCTTGTGAACGATGCTGCACTGGACGACCTGTAGGTTGAGCAGACAACAATATTTGCTGGGCTAAGTTCTTGGAAACGATAGAGTCGCATTATTTAAAAGGTGTGTATTAATCTGAAAAACTATGTTTATTTGCGATGTCATATATAATTTCATAGTAGGACACAGGGTTTATAAACTACGAGTGAACCTGACCTATCCTCCCCTGCTACCGTGTTGCTTTCTAATGGGAGGTTAGAAAATTACAGAGATACATTATCTGGTATAAAATACATTTTGGGGGTGACCCTGGGTTTGACTATGGAAGTAAACATGAGAACATTTTAACGTATCTTTAATTTTTTTGCATATTGTTAATAAAACTAAATTTTATTAACTAATTGAAAATGTTGTTAAGACCGAACACTTTTCACTTTAAAATCGATATTTTCAATAGGTTCCATGTTTTGATTGAATAAGAAGAAGAAAAAAACATTCTTTGTAATACATATAAGATCTGTATCTAAATTAATTTTTGAAACATAATTCAGATATCCATGGCTGTGATTTGACAAAGAGTTAAGTCGTGTGTAATCAGCCGCTTGTACTAATAAATCCTGTGTCTGCAGAGGGGAGTAGAACGGTACAAGAGTTGGGATGGTCGACCCCTCGAGGGTTGGTTGGAAGTCGCCCAAGAAGAGAGGGGAAGAAACAGCCACTAACCCCCATTACCTCCTCTTATGATCTCTTGTCTCCTGACTCTCCACACTGCACTGCGGAAAGGAACAACGAGACTCGAATACTTGGTCCTTCGAATTATGTTATATTTTCATACCAAATCTAAAATGCGTTTGAATCGTTATTACTGAAGGGGATATGAGTATTATATTGAAATGGGATATTTCCAGAATAAATCCGTTGCTAACAGGACCCCTGAGAGGATGAAGAGGGTGGGACAGGTTTTGAATTTTGGAATCCCTTACCCCTCTTTATCCTTCCCCTTCCAATTCCACTCCCCCTCAATGCAGTAAATACACGTGCGAATATATTACAGTACTTTTTTATCTCCGCATTTAAATGGCCTACAATACTTTGGTAAAATACACATTAATTTATTTTATGGATAAATAAATCAGATTAAAATTTTAACAATTACTTACAACTGTTTATCATCATATAAACCCTTATCACGAGTAGAAACCAACATAACAATTTAGTTATCTTGTCAGTGACAATTTTTCAATGTGGCATATAGATGCTTTAGGGATCCATATCGTGGGACCTGGGGTTAACTGCCCCTTCGTCACCGCCACCCCCGTCTCTGTGGCACAGGTTGCATTTTTGGGCACAAGTAGAACAACGTGACTAACAGTGGGCATTAGTTTTATCCACCACGAAGGTAAAGGTGAAGATATGTGTGAAGAGTTTTGGTCAGGTAAAAAATGACAAGTCGGGAATCGAACCCGGGACTCCGTTGGTCGCAGGGGTTTTCATCAATTTTGCAGGGGTGTAGCGTTTAACACCCCTCCGATTAAGGCAGAGGTCCCGGGTTCGACTCCCGTCGCTTTTTTCATCTGACCGAAAGTTACCACTTATCTTCTCCACGTGTGGGTACACGGAAGAAATAAACGCGTGTGGGTATGTGGTTGCGAAGGCGAAGGATAGTGAGAGAGTGAGAGACAAAGTGTAAGAAGTGGAGGGTAGTCTTGGAATAGAAAGAGGAGTAGTTGGAAGGGTGGATGTTGGAGGGGTAGCGATGACAAACGCCCGTTACGCCTCATTGGCCCCACCCCTCGTACATTCCCCCTGCCCCTCCTTCCCCTCGTGAGGACTTCGCTTTCATCCCCTGCGTGTTCCGCTGTTGGCGCTCCTACGGAACTATTTCTGCTGCTCCATCTACCCTTCTGTACACGAATCCATTTAAGTAATTGATTTAAAATTGCATTGCGCAAAATGTGTCGGGCTGTACGAAACTGTGCAAACAGTCTATTCGATAAAGAGATTCGCTATTCTCTATATTATATCTGAGAGAAATAGATATTACGACACGTCAATATTGCAAATACATAATATGCATATCTTGCGAATGTATTATGCCAATAACTCCCCTGCTATTGCGCAATAATTCGAAATAACTAATGTTGACTTCGGGGAATGCACTTAGTCTTTCTGTCTTGAATCAGAACGAAATATTCCATGGAATACAAAACTCGTCTCTCCGAAAATTAGTAGTGTGATTTATTTTGAACCACTGCTTGAAAACTCCAATAAACTGTGGGAAAATCGGGGGAAGTTTTTTGTACACCTATTAGTGCTATTCAGCATAGGAAACGAAGTCCTGAAAAATAAAGGTTCTTGTGTCAAGTGCAATAGTAGAAAAGAAAATTAACAAAGAAATGAAACTGTCTTCATAATTCGAATTCACAATTCCACTTACGACCTATTGGTCGTGGTTGAAAATCAAACCGATAGAGCTTGATCTAATAAACCATTTCTTTATAAAGTGAAATGAAGAAGTTAAAAAATGTGTATCAATCAGGAAGATTCTACAGCGTACAGTAAAATTTTCTTATTTGTATTTTTCTCTGGTAACTTGCTCTTACGAATAACAATAGTGTCCAAAACGTTATAAGAAACTTTCTTTATCGGTTCATAATTTCGTTTATTTTTCCACAATAAGGTAAAATAAATATATTAATTTTTTTTCCACAATACTCGCCCCACCTATCATATTTTTATTATAAGTTTTAATAAGTCTACTAACAAGGTCGTTCAAACTATTTTTTATGTTTCCATTCGAAAAAGTTTATTTGGGATAAAGTTAATCTAAATAAATAAATAAATAAATTTATTGTCAAAAAACAGTACAAACTGCGTATGACCACGTGGAGGAAAAAAAAACTAATTTACTCTCCGGAAGCAAGCAAGGGACCATCCCATCAATTCCACGACCAGTCTAATAATAGACTTTCAAAATATCGAAGTTTTGGACGATCATAATACATTTTGTTACATGAGATAAAAGTAAAGAAAGATTCCGCTTCGTTATTTCACTTCTTGATAATGTCCGTGTTGCGTAGAAGTTGCAATACGCGATTCCGTTCATGCATTCGTTACCGCTCCTCCTTCCACGTGACTCACACGGTGTCTCGGCAATTAACTCTTCATGTTTATGCAGTTTAACATGCATAATAGCCTCCGCTGCTTGTTCAATTCATAAGCAGCTGTTTAACAGCTCCGCTAGCAATAAGACGCGACTCGGGGCCCTGAAGCCGTAGTTTTATCGCGCCCGAAGATTTTGGAGGCCGCTGATGTCGAGAGGAGTGTCGTAAAAAGTGAGAATTTAGAGGGACGACTTGCCTAACGGTTGGTGCGGAGCGATCTCATTTCATTTCTTCGAGTCAACCTTTAAATGATCCTCAATGTCATGAGAACGATGTCGTTGATTATGCTCGCGTTTGTCTTTTGATCGAAGGAATACCGTTGCTATGGGATGGAGATGTCGTTTATTACGATGCCGAATCGGGGTGTTGACCCTGGAATGAATATGGATGTGCGAATCTTAAACCAGCACACACACAACCTTGGTAATTCGTGCCTTTTAATTTTGTTTCTCTCTCGACTGAATCGGATAACGCAGACTCAAGTTTTCTCTATTTTCCTTATCACAACCGTAACATCTTTAAATACAATTAACGATCTGCTATCTAATTATTACAAACAAATTATGCTGTGTTAATTATTTCATTAAATATTTTATTTTACTTTCAGTAGAGTGTTCAAAGGTGATAAAAGTGCTAAATCAAAATAATTATGAAATAAGTTGTTGGACGTATTGAAACTACACGTCTGTATTTTTGCTCGTCTCTTAGGGGGCAGCATAAGAAAGAGAATAGGAAAACATTTCTCCCCTTTCAGGTTTCGCGAGGGATATTTTATTCGCAAGCAATTCTGTATGAAATAAATACGTGAAGATTTCGTTCAATTATTTCACTACTGTCTTTACTCCGGATACAACGCCTAGAATACAATATTAATTGAATTTTGGAATCATAATACTAAGGGAATGTAAATTAACACGAAGTTAATGCGAATGATACAAAATATTGTTAGCTTGATAGCAAGATTTTTTCTATACTATTTTCGTAAGTTTATTAAAGTTTTCTGGATATTTTCTATAGTCTGTTGATTTTTTCGTATTTATTGCTAGTATATGCATTTCTAGCAAAGTTTCCAGTTCCCTACCTTTCAGCAATAATTCTCCTGTTAACATTGCAAGGTAGTATCGAAAAATCGTAAAAAAGGAAGACAGTTGGTATATTTCGTCCTTTCGCAAGAGCAGTACACATAGCTAAGTAGCGATGTTGAAACTGAAATTAAAGCTAGTGGGGACTGTGAGGGACAAATCGGGTTCGTGGTATGTTTTTACGGAATAATGTCATTCCCCTTGAACTGGAATTTTTAACTTCATCTCCATACTCATGGAACCAGCTCTTCTCATTGGCTTTCTATCTCATACTCTTCGAGTGAGCAGCCAAGTGCCATCGAATGGTCGTTTGGCGTCTTCATTTCGATAAAACCGATCATACTCAAGCTGGAAGACCATGATAAAGAAGTGAAGATAAAGACCGAAAGGGTTAACGTTTCGTTTGCATCTGTTCCGAAAAGCACTTCCACCATTTGAAATGTAAATTAGTCTGCATTACATGAGCCTCAATAATACTTGAAATGTTGTTCATAACCAACTACTTCTCTCCTCATCGCTTGTGCCACCAGATAATTGAAATATTATGTACCACCTTGTTAGTAGATGAAGTATTTATTTAAACACACTGACAGTGTAGGATAAAATTTTGCAATATTAACATGAGAAAATTGCCCATCTCACCAGATCTCCTTAATTAATTCTGTAAGAGCTGGATGAGGACTTGTAATTTTACTTTTAATTTTGTTATTTACGTCGTTCGGGAAATTTTGTTGCTTTCTTCCCGACCAATTTACTAAATTTCAGCGAATTTGAAAAAATATATAGAAGTGAATTAATATGTTTCATGAAAATAATGACACACTAGTGTCTATCATGAATAAAAAAAGTTTTAAAGAAAATGAAAAATGGAAAATAAAACACACAGAAGTAACACACTCATTTGAAGAAACTGTACCGGATTTCGCCTTCGTAGTCACGTAAATAATAAATCCACGTGACTGACGAAGGCGAAAGCGGAAATCGTTTCTTCAAATATGTGAGTGATTTTGTGTGTTTTATTTTCTATTTTTCATTTCCTTTAAAAAAATTTAATTTATAAAATTATAAATTATATATTTCTTCCACAAATCTATTTGTTGGTATCTCGACAGACCTTCATCGGTGACGTTCATGCCATCGCATCCCGAGGACTTCGACAAAATCATTTGTTGAAAAAAGTTAAAGTATAATCTACTGTCCGTTTGGAGATAGTTTCTCATAAAGTCATTCAGATATGTTTCATTTTTTTCGCGTGAAGTATACATTAAATAACAGAACGGAACGTTATATGTTATCATGTGTGTAGATTGTTATATGAAACTTTTGTTATGTATCACGACGCCTTTTTCACACTTTCTCTTTAAAATAATCAAGTGGAAACAATACAATAGTATTGACGATCTATTTCTATTGGTGCGTTTGTACGACGATGTCTACGCTGAATTATGATGAGAGACTCGAGGAGGGGAGAATCTGTTCCAATTTGGATCCAGATTCTTGGATATTTGGATATTTCGGTTCCAGTCCAAGACTACAATGGTTCTGGTATCGGTTTTTGAACCAGTTTCGGATGTGCGTATTTTTAAAAGGGAAATGTAGCGTGCTATTGAAGTTTATCTAAATGGGGCGAGAGGACATAGGAGGTAGGTGGTAGACGTTATTGTTAGAAGGTGGGCCAGTTGTGTGTTAGTTGGAGTCCTTAGTAATAGTATGAGTTAAATGATACTAGGAAAAGTAGGAGGTGGATAGAAGGAGGGGGGTTCGCTTTTCAGTAGTCACAGTTATATATGAACTGAGACATTGAAGTGAAAAGCTACAAATTTTTTCTGGCCCCGTCGGCAATTCAACCCGAAGTGACTCAGTAGTGAGCAAATGTGCTAGTCCTGAGCCACCGGAGGCGCAGATGTGCGTATTGGCTATAATATAAACGTAGCAACTATTCTATGTATTTCCTCCTTCCATTCCGTATCGTGTTATATGTTATGCTGTTGAGGCCATTGCGATGGGCGTGGTCGTGCGTTGGAGCACCGTTAGACCGAGGCGCTATCTCTTGGCGCTTCACGTGTGGAGGGGGGAAGTTGTACGGAGACGGCCTTCCGCGGGCACCGGCGTTCCCCCCTCCCCCCCCCCCCCCCCCCCCCCNAAGCAATCTCACGGGAATTTCTGATAGATTAACGCGGATTGCTGATTTATTAGTCCCCAACATGAAGTAGTCGTTGGCTACTGTGGTTCTTACCACGTGTTTCTCAGAAACACATACTTTCTTCGGAACCATTTTCTTACCTATGTGCATAAGATGTAAAGAAGAATTAATTTGCAACACATTGCAATTTTCTGGAAGATATAACCTACCAGATGGGATCATCCTTCTGTTTTATTTATATAGTAGTGGACAAGACTTTATAATGATTCTTCAGAGTTTTTAATTGTGACCCCCCAATAGAAAATATTTTGCACTGATGATATTATAAAGGAGACTCTTATACCGCGGAACAAGATTCACCCAACATCCGCCAGAACGTTTCGGAAGATTAAATTTTTGAGTTTAAGTTAGATAAATAGAAAGTTTCAACCATTTCTACTTATATTAATAAAGAGAATGAGACTACAAAGGAGTAGTAACTTAACATCTTCGTGATACTTGACTTAACATTTAATTTTCATTTTAATCGAGTGATGAAATCACAACTTTGATAAGTCAATAAATAAAACACTATTTTGTCGTTGGACCGAGCTTGAAGATTTCGTGTGTATATTTGATTTAATTATTTGTCTTTGATGAGTAATAAATTACTAAAATTATACAGATATTAATGCATGGTAATTACTGTGAATTTTCTTTTTAATCCATATTCCAAAATACTTGAAAATACAAAAGAATGGGTTAAATCACCATGGTTGGCGAGCCAACTCAACTTAATTTAATCTTAAAATATACCAACAATGAATCACCTATTCCATATACACCATGAGGAAAACTCAGGATGCATGGTGATGGTACATGTATGGAGATGCCGTCGTATGAAGTGTGTCTTATGGTGGGGGGGGGGGGACCGGAGGGGAGAAACAGACGGTCGACCTTGCTATGATGGACTGCGGTGGCAGTGGCGGTCTGTCGCCGGCCTCGATCCGCCCGCGAGGACGTCGCCCGAAGGCCCCCGAAGGTCTCCGAATGTCCCCGAAGAGACCGAAGGCCTCTACTCCAGCGCTGTCCAACTTATCTTAGCCCACGGGCAATTTATTCTACACATTTTCGATCGATCGGGTCTTCAAGGGATGGGATTTGTTAAAATGTTGACCGAGGAATAAAACTAATGGAACATATGTTTTACGGGATATTTTGAATATCATTAACAAATTTATATTATTTCAAGCTCGAAAAATTAAATAGTATATTTCTATATTTTCAGAAAGTTTTTTTAATATTTAGTTTTATGATACAATGTATTCGTAGTGTACTGGATGAAGGTCAAGGAGGTAGGCCTACCGGACGTAAGGATAGATTAGTAGATAGTGAAGCAAAATTTAAACAATTCCATGAGAATGTGGAAAATATTTGGAAAATTGAGGATGGGTTGAAAGACATATCCTACATATAATGTAGAGGTATAAAAAATTGTTAAAAGGGTGTGTATGAGCAAAAAAACGTTATGTAAAGATTATGTACATGTAAAGGAACATATTCGTGTAATGCCGTTTGATGAAGACATTATATAAATCAATAATATTTCTGTATGACAGGATAATTCCGAACACATTTCTATTTTCTTTCAGTGGACTAACCACGTCAAATATTCATTGTGACAGCATAGATTCATAACACAAAGTTTTAACTCGCCACGATTGGTGAAGAATATGATGTAAAATGTGCTACGACTCGCGGGCCGCGTATGTCCCGCGGGTCTCCTATTGGACAGCGCTGCTCTTGAGCACCAGGTCCATTCCCCTCCCCTCCACCCAAACCCTGTTTCCTCTTTTGCTACACAGTCCCATGCATCACTGTGAGCGAGCACTTGCCGGAATCCTAATGAGAACCATCAAGGAATGAGGAAGGATCAGATTGGGATGGGGCCCGGTTAGATATGACCTAGTGGGTGACGGACTTAATATATACAGTGGAGCCTCTTTAACTCGAAATCCTCTCTAAGACGAAGGAATTAGCCATTCCCTTCCGTTGAAGTATAAAAATCCCTACAACTCGAATTATTTAGACGCTGTAACTCGAACTGAATATGATTTCCCTGTGATGTACTATCCATACATATCACGCTCTCTAACTCGAACTACAAATCTAGCGGAATCTATAACTCGAAAAAGCAATAAGTAAAGTTTGCGACCTCTATAAATCGAAATTCTTTTCTCAAGACTCTTTAACTGCAAGCTATACTTTCGTTGTCGTCAATAACCAATTTCACGAAATGATTTCGTACTTTCATTGAAAGATGTAGTGATATCGAGGACAATGTATTTAGTGTCTTGTTTGCAATCGAAAATGCAATTGACACAGAATGTGTTAATTCCTTGACTCAAAAGAAAATTATAGTTTTCTTTCAACATGTGCATATTTTCAAGTTGTTCCTTTACCATAAAGGTATCCTTTTGCTTGTAATTATGTACAACGCAAATGTAGTAATTGTACAACGCAAATGTTCTATAAGTCGAAATTGATAATGTTAAAAACTCCTTATCTCGAAGTCCTCTATAACTCGAGACTTATAACCTTTCCCTTAAAGTTCGAGTTAAAGAGACTCCACTGTACTTGTATTGAGGATGAGTTTTTTATTCTTGTGTTCTGCAAATGTAATCGAAAATTACGGTATCAAACATGATAGTATTCATAAATGAATTCACATTTCAATGAATTATAGATACTAGGCGTTTTGAACAAAAAGCATTATCGGAAGCAGTATTTCTTTTTCTGTCTATAACGTTGTTCTTAGTCCTCTTTCCTCATCTTTATTAATTTCTTCGTATGTTTCACTTCCTTCATTAATCACATCAATCATCTTGCGAAGAAATAAAATAAAAAAACAGGAAAATTTTTGTTGTTTATAGAAATATTTATCCCATTTTCAGAAGACAAAAATTTAATAAGTAATTTCAGTTTCGATGAATTAACTTGTGCGAGGTATACTATTCAGTATATCTCAAGACAATCAATTAGTTCAATGCACTAGTTGTATATTCATCCTTGCTAATTCAGTACTATACGGCCCTTAAAGCGTTCACAATATCGTCTATTAAATCTGACATATTAAATTACACCACATGCTCTTCTTAACGTAAAAATTTCTGTGAACGTCTCAAAAGCTTTTGACTTTTTTTTTATTATTTCAAAGATTTTACTGAGATAAATTGATCTTGCGTGTTATTGGTTCTAGGGCTACAAGAATTCTTTTCCAGCGGTCGCCTTCAAAAACCAGGGCTCACATCAATCTTACTACAGAGACAAATGTATATAATGGATATGTTCCAATAGATCTAACTCATTCGATCCCGAAAACGTTCTAAGTAACAAAAAATAAAATACGTTCAGTAAAGCATTTTCTCGTAGTGAAATGTACTAGAATCGAAATATCCAGAGAATGCTCATAATATTTGTGTCAAATCTACCATTTAAAAAAAAAGAGATTCTTGTAACAAATTGTAAAAATTGATTGACGAGTTGCCGAATTGGTTTTTTCGAACTTGATGGCGTACTGCAATTCAATTAAAGTCGGTTTCAACTAACAGATTCCATGAAGTTAAATTAAGGTAATTTTGCAACCGAAAGACTAACCATGATACCGATAATGTTCGTCAAATGTATCGCAGGTAACAAAAGAAAATTTCACATATAACGATACAAAAAACCTTTCCCATGTAATGTCGTTGTCAGATTTGATGAAATATGCTGAAATAATTAAAGCATAATTTTGAAATACCTTTGAATTTGGATTGGTTTTAATAATAAATTATCAGTTATCGCATTAAAACTGGATGTTGTTTTGCGCCGTATTACTGAGTGTCGATGGCTTGAAAATAATGTGCTATTCATGAGGCTCTCTGTGCATAAATCATTCTTGGTGCGTTTCGTCCCGCTTCATTTAAAACCGTTCTGTTACCTTCTGTAACACAGATATTCTCTTCAATGGAAACATTATTGAACTCTTTGGTATTAACGTTGTTAATCCTCGTCAGTGAATTATGCGTTTTCTTTTAATTACATTTCTCCATAAACCAGACAGATTTGTAAGTAAAAAAGAATCTGAACTAGCATAATTAATATTTCTCGTAGATTTTATAAAAAAATGTTTTAAAAGCCATAAAGCCTCCTTCATTGTTATTGTCTTTTAGAAAAAACGCTTTGTTCATCTTCAGGCTATGAAATAAAAACAAGCAAGACGTTTAAATAACACAGAAACAAGAGAGAGATAAAATGTAGTCTGTACTATTAAGAACAACTAAACGTTTGTTATGCAGCAAATTGATATTTATTTATAGTATTAAAATTTTATTTTTAATTGTATATAGTAGTTTTGGAAAAAAGATTGTTGGAAGAATACTTTCATATTTAAATTTTAAAAAGAATTAAAATTGGTGCACTAATTTCGACAGATGGATCCTGCTATAACTGCCATAATATCAAATTTACTAGAAAATTCTAATTACATAGGTTTTATTACCTGTATAATTATATTGTTGTATGATAAGTGTTCAATCCTGCTTCCTTCATCCACAAACACTAGAAATAAAAGTACATCCCATATCTATGTTCTATTTATATTTTAGAATTATTCATGATTTCCCTTTGAAAACCCATGTTGTTGTCCAATCCCTACAGAAGTGTTCTCATATGTGAATATGCCACTTTCAGAAAATGGAAAGGAAGCGAATATTAATAATAATAAATTTATCAAAAAAGCAATCCTTGTGTGCATAGTGCTATCTGTTAGAGAAATTGGGTTCGACCATCGTCTTCGAAGTGAAACAACTATGGTTAAATATCCAAGATAAATGTTGCGAGTATTTACCCATGATTAGCGGTTTTTGTCAAGCATTGGGTTAAAAGTCTGAAGTTCTTTCTACCGAAACGTTTACTAGCCTTTTGATGAATTGAAACCTTCTGAATAATTTGCTTGGGTTGAGCTAGTTTCTTTATTTTTTTCTACGAACGCACTGATCGCTCGCCATTTACTTTTTTTTGTTAAATCCCATGCAATTAATCAGTTATTTATCTCCATCTGCACTCGAGGCCAGAGTAGTTACCATGCATAAATCAAATTGATTGGAATGAGTTCGAACCAGTTGTGCAAGTTCCATTTTTCAATTACCAAACCATCACTGCTTCCGTGAGTAGCTAATATTTTGTAAATTGTAGACGTACCTCTGAGGAGACAAATTTGGTTATGCCATCCATTGAAGGTGAAACAAACTTTTTCTATGTAACTTGATTCATGGTGTTAAATGTGGGATGCACAGCTTTAGTAATTTTCTTGTCATTTGTATGGATGTTTTAATATAAAAAACCGCAGACTTAGGTGCGACCATGATGGTGAAGATGTCATTGAATTAAAAACACTTCTGAATGAGTAGCATACTAATAACCATACCTTGTGAGAAGAGCGTTTAACCTGCTGCAGTCTTAACATGATGTGCTCCCTAAGTTCGTGACTCAATTGAATGTCTGGGACGTTCAGCGGATTGCCTGTGTGCGCCTATCACTAATAACGGGAGGAGAAATAACTGAAATGAAAATTTCTTGGAAAACAAGCCATGCCATCGCAGAAGTATATTGTTGGTACTCCTAAAGAGTAATGTAATGTGCTTGGTCAATAGAGTTCATAAATAAATTAATATTGATTCTAGTTTCACTCCTTTAATTTATGAATCGACGGGGAAAATCTCTGTAATTTCATAAAAGATATGTTGAGTTTCTAAGCGTTTATTGATTTACTGGATACCCCATTTTTCATCATGCGTGAAACGTAATATTTCACTCGTTCAGTGTTTCTGAACGCAGAGAAGGGTTGTACATGCATCTAACAACACTCTTCTATTTAATTTTTCCTATTATTTGTAACGTGTTGCCAAAAAGAAACAAAAGTATTTTATCGTTTATAATCGCCAGACGTTTTATACGAATAATCTACACATGTAAGACTCAAACATTACTTAGTCGTTTTTAATCCACATTGGAAACGTAGTCTTTCTATGGATTTTCTCTCCTCTACATCGTTCACCTGTCTCTTTGTCATGGAGAGCTTCTACGTATGGTTAAACATCACCATTTATTTACTATAGAAAATGTGCATAAAAAAGAAGAATGGTATACCAAACTCTATGTATTATTTTAGTGATTTCATCTAGGTACCACAATTGCAAGTCAAAAATATTAAAATATAAAATTTTGTATCTTTGCAGAGATAGAAAACAGAATCTCGCTCTTATTTTAACATGGGTTCATTTGATACCAAATAAGATCTGAATTGAATTTGTAATGAATACACATTGGTTCTTATATTTACCTCTTCAATGTTCTTTATAGGTTTTATTCTATTTTGCGCATACCAAGAGCGCTGAGCATTTGTCACAATGGTGATGCAATATACGTAGAACCTGATCCCGAATTGATGGTCCAAACTTTAAGGGTTGGTGCAGGACACTGTAACAATAATTTATTGTATAGAAATATATGGGTGCAAGTGATATAATGAGGCACGAACACAGGAAATACATCATCTCGTTGCTGCGAATATCCGTAACTGCTTCACGTGTGAGACAAATACCTTTGAATCTTTGAATGCGTTCGCCAATCGCTTCATCGACGCTGTCAAGCATGTATCACTGTTGGTGGACCCTATTTTGATCAGTTATTGTAAACATAGCACTAGTCAACGACGCTGTCAATAAATACTTTTCCTTTTATTCCTTATTTCTTGTGTTTGCACCTGAACGCGTCACTTGCGCCCGTGAATTCGGGATCGGCCTGTATAGAGAGCGTGAATGGACTCTCACACGTGCGTTTCCCGCGCCCTGAGCGTCGAGCTCTCGCACGCACGAGTATCGACCGCAACGCGTTAATAAAACACAAGGATTTCCTACTTGACAGGTGCCAACATCGCGCCATGATCGATACGTCGATGCCTCAATCCTCCCGGAAACGAGGCGACGAAAAGAAGTGGATGGACTTTAATTGAAGAAATGGCGTAACAAGTTTTTGATACGTGATCTTCGAATTCTTAAATCATGCGATACGGGAGTCTTTCGTTTATGGATCTTTAATTATAACATCTTTAACAAGATTCCCTACGTTTGTAACTATAATTGACGAATGAGTGTGTTGGATCTGTGACAAAGTGGTTACTTTTTTATTCAGATTTTATGAGATTTTTGTATTAGACAATTCGATTTTTCAGGAGCAATGCTGTTGTATGAATTTCGTGGTTTCGAAACCAACCATTGTACATGATCTTACATGAAGATGTATCTATTGGATTGTACTATTTTATTTTCAAAATTGAGATTATTAGATTGTCTGTTATTCACATTCACGACATTCACTCTAAAATATGTGTCACTATTAAAGACAATCAGTTACTTTCCAAAACTATGTTATTCCCACTTCATGTGGGGTCGGCGAATGGGTATGGATATATGGTGCTTAATTTGGTTTTGGCTGGGGAATACTAGGGTGCCGGACCTCCCCTGAAGTGGTGATTATGAATTACATGGGGTGAATGATTATGTCTGAATGTTGTGGTGGAATGATGGGCAGGGGAAACGGAAGAACCCCGAGAAAACCTGCCGCAAACACCGCTCCGTCCACCACCTCCGATCATACTTGGATCGGACCGGGTTTGAACCGGCGTTCCCGGTTAGGCACTAGGCCACGGTTTGTCACTTTAAAGTTGATGATTGAAATACCACAACATTAATAGGACTTCATTTATTAATGTTATGATATTTCAATTTTCCAATAATTTTTAAATGCAATGTAAATAGTGAATTGATGCAGAATATAGTTTTGGAAAGTGATTGTCTTTAATAGTGACACATATTTTAGAGTGATTATAGTGAATGTACTACTTTATGTTGTATAAACTAGTTGTGACCATATTGTACAATGGCAGGACCTCCAAAAATAAATGGAGCGAGTAGTACTTTATGGCCCAATCACAATGCTTTCCACTACTCGTGGACAGGAGATTAAAACTACGTTCAACTGGAGGAATAGTCCTAAGAGAACAAGTAATTACGGAATCTATTGTCGTAACGAAAAAACAATAATTTAAGCCCAATTTTCTTCTCCAAACACGTTGGATTTATCTCAAAACCCTAGGATTTTATTGACTGATACAGTTTTACTGAGAAATTCAAAAGAATTGGATCCAATTGACAGATGATTATTCCTAATCAGATGAGATACAATTGATAAGCGTTATTAATCAAATAATTTGCGTTCGATCGTTTCGTTAATGCAACGTGAGAGGTGAACTCATTTAAAGATAACTAACGCTGCTGTTGTTTAAAATCACGTCTTGATTAAACCAAAAAAAAAAAAAAAAAGAGAGAGAGAGAGAAAAGAATCAACGATTGATTATTTTTTACACAATTCTCATCCTTACGTTTAAAACGTATCTCAATATCCAAAGAGAGATTTAGTTAGAAAGGGACGTGGTATTACACGCATATTTTATGTAAAAATTACAAATTTCACGTAACCGAATTAATATTTCTAGGAAAAAATATTACAAACTAACTTACCCGAGAGACGTCCTGTCCAAATTTCAATAATATTTTTGTTATATGTCGTTCCTATTGCCAGTTAAGATCGAGAGTGCATATAAAAATTATGATTTTTGAAGTTTCTTCGAGTATTCCGACTTTCCTTTGTAATTGTACCAGAATTTTTTCCCTGAAAGCTTTCTAAGGACCATAAAGAAAAAAAAATTATGTGTATCCATCGTTCGAATCGAGAGTTATAGTCCTGATTTCATACAAAAATCCCATCGAAAAAAAGGACTTTAAGTTTTTCCGGAATTTTTCGATTTTCCGGGTAACTTTTCAAATTTTTCTTTCCCTAAAAACCTTATTCTGACTATTACGAACATTTTTTTATAGCCAACTCGGGCCAGCCGTTCTCTAGATGCGCTAACCAACAAACAGCATTTAATTTTTATTCACATAGATTACGCTAACAAACTAAATATGTATTGAAAGGTAAATTTACAGGTATCTCTGAAATTTTGTGCGTAACGCTAATAAAATTGAAGACATGTTAATATATGTTTGCATTTGCATGATTCATTAAAGATTTTTCTTCTCGCATCAGAAGTGAGTTATTTATTGTAAGTCCAGTTTTATTCGTAGTTGAAGTGTCTTGGCAGACAGGCCAAAGCCTCGTTAGGCGTCGCGCGCAGGAGACGGGCAGCCATTATAGGCTGATTATAGCAACGCCTTGCACCAGCGAGTGACAGGCAAGCACTGTCCCGGGTGACGGGGTGGAAGACGCTGTTTAAATAAAAGCTTCTTCCCCCGGGAGTCCAATCACCGATGCAAATGTAACGAGGTTGCCCTGACAGTCGCCGGCGCCTCCGGAGATGTCACGCCAAATTCATCGCTGACATCTCAACACCCTCACTCCGTCTTTTTATTATTTTATTTTACTTCTCTCTCCTCTTGGGTTTCTTAAGTTGCTAACTCACTTAGAGCCAGAACACCCATCCACCCACCCTACCGCCCTCCGACGCAGAGTTCGTTGCGGTCGTGGTTCTTGGAGTGCGGGGGGGGGGGGGGTTAAAGAAAT
>NNCF01127014.1:406480-449245 GCA_002313205.1 Laupala kohalensis
TCCGGAAGCAAGCAAGGGACCATCCCATCAATTCCGATCAAGGGCCCTAAGGCAGAGGCGGATTGAACATTTCAACATACTCCTGACGATCAAAAAAAATAGTTCGACACGTTAAACTTTTAACAAATACCAACAAATATTGTAATTAATAAAACAGAAAAGTCATATCACAATAACTAATTTTTATGAAGCTATAAATCATTCGGAAAGTATTGTTAATAATTCGTAACTATTAAATAACACTTTAATCGCTAATAATTATATCAATTGATGACGTCTCTAGGCAAGAGCCTAGCGAGTCTTTACAAAAAATCCGCCTCTACCGGAAGGAGAAACCGGAGAGAAACCCGGGCAAGGATGGGTTTCATATTTAGTATTAACAATGTAAACCGGACATTAGAAGTTATGAATAGTATATCATAATACACAATTGAGCATCACGTACAATTCTCTAGAATATTGTTTATTATCTACCAGGCTTTTGTTTGCCAGGAATCAAGAAACCAAGTCAATCAAGAGTCAAGTATCGTGTTTTATTGATTAAACTTATCTGGGAAAAGAAACTGTGGAAGATGAAATAATAGGAAATCGTAGACGCTGTTTTGAATGGTCTAAAGCACGATACATCATTTCTCTGATTTGCAAATAAGGAACGAAAAAATCACGGGACATTTACGTATTAATATATACGATGCCTACAACTAGATCAATTTCTTTAAAGTGTAGTTTGCTGAGTTTGACTGTTAACAAGAACTAAACGAACAGAAACATTAATTTCTTCACAAATTTGCTCATTTGATGATTTGTTCGTCTACGTGTTATACATTTTTTTAAACGTGCTTTCATTAATTTTCATAGCGGTGAGAACAAAAATGTGTGTATTTTGACTCTTAATTCAAATTTTGGATTCGACTAGTATTCCCAAATTAGAATTATTATTTGTATTATGATGACATTTTGTTCAAAGATATACCAACGTATTGAAATTCGTTTCACGAAATTTCGGCGTTTTAAATTCCTTTCATGAAGCAAATTCTGGGCTTCTCAAACAACTTTCTTAACGGCTGGTTGGTAAATTTCGTCAAACAAGGGTCAATCCCATCTTTTCCGATCAAAGGGACGGTATATTTAACGTTTCTGCACCCCAATACATCAGTACAACATGCACATCAGTACAACATGCACAAGAACAAAATAATCCAAAATATTGATTTAACCCCGCCGGGTGTTGAACCCGGAGTGACTCGGTGGCGAGAAAGCACGCCAACTCCTTATCCAGCGGAGGGTCAAAAAATGAAGTTTTTCCTCTCCATCTTCGGTGAGACATCTGTATCCAACTCTACTTGCATTAGACGATAACCATCTGCGGAGGGAAGAGGTGGGTCCGTGAACCCATAAGCTAGTGAACCCTTATCTCGTCTTCATCAGAAGGAAGGGGTCACGCCCTTCGATTCGGTCCCGAACAACGCGTGTCTCGTCCTCTGTGTATATGGTTATGCATAATTCAGCTTATGTAGAGCAAACTGCATCTTATCTCCTGTCTCGGATTCAGTTGTATGCATTCGACGAATAATGCTCTTTAAATAAACTTAATTTCAATTAATGCAATATTTATGTTGCTCGAGAAGTACATCTTTCAAAAAAAGTCGCGGAAACTGATTCGTGAGATAAAATATTCAATCCTCTGTCCTCTTTATTAATGAATTCTGTTTTATTTCGGTACTTTTTTAATTATATTACAACGCAGTGATACTGGGAAAAGCAGGATTCAATACCATCACTTGCATTGATAAAGTTCAACAATAATAACTTTATCTTTTTAAAAAAATTAATCTTCTTGATCCCTCATAACCCTATTTCTCAATTATATTACCAGAGGTTTTTGACCTTTGTCTTCTTCTATTTACATGATATAATCTTATCGTTATTTTATTGCACTTCCTTATATTCCCAATCTTGTTACGTATCTTCCGAAATCTTCATACCTCTCCTTTCACGCAATCCATCTTTGTCTATCTTGAAAATTTGTCAGTCCGTGATGCTTCATCCTTTTCACATAATCACAGCGTTCGTGTCCATAAATATCACAATCAGTCAAAATGTGATCCGGGGATTCCCTTACCACAGACTCACTCATCATCTTTCCGTCCGCTCAATCTTTTCGAATATTGCTTGAAGTAACCGTGGTCTGTGATAGAATTTATTATATACTTATTTAGTGTGAACCATCTCTTGTCGTTATAGGCAAACTCAACATTTTTTAATTATTTGAAAATTGTTTCTCATCCTCCACTGTTTATATATATATATATATATATATATATATATATATATATATATATATATANAAATAATATTACCCATGAAAAAGCTGTGAGAAAGGAAACACACCAAAAAATTGTATTTCTGTTATAGTGCAACGAGAGACGTATTTCACCTCATTAATTCTGTGCTTACTCATATATTGAGTTCAGATTAATTCTTTACATCTAATATATAACTCATTAGGCTATCATGATATTAGGAATATTAATTCACTACCGTCTTGCTTTAACGATTGGTAGATTATAAAGCAACCGAAAACGAATTTTTGTCATCACATCGGAAATACACTAAACCAGTACTACGTTCCGAACAAAATAACTCGTTAAATGATATTTTATAAAATAACACAATGAACAATAACACAAAGGTTTTTCCTCCTTATCATCTATTTAAACATTTCATTGACCTCCTAAGTTGAGTCTCCAGACAGCAATACCATTGAGTCGGAACTTACCGACAAGTTGAACGGCGGCGCTCGTCTTTTGTTCGTCCGACAACAGACGGGGAAGAGGGAATCCCCGCTGTCCTTTGGTCTTTGGTTCTCTGAGAAACCAGCACCCCTCACTTTTGTTTCGTCGTGATGTTTAGTTTACGCCCCGATTCCAGAACACGCCCGCCTCCGCCCCGCTTGCTCCGTCGAGTCGTCTCTTAGCGATAGAGGCTGAGGCGGTGTTGTATATTGTGCGGAGCGAGTTGAGAAGTTGCGATCGCTCTTTTATACGACTTTGACGTGTCTTCGCTTACTTGCTTCAACAATTATTTACGAACGAGATACACCGTGACGATGGAAGAAAACGTCTTTTAGTTAGTACTGAATTTCATTACTTAGTTGGCA
Source organism: Laupala kohalensis (assembly GCA_002313205.1). NCBI lineage: Eukaryota > Metazoa > Arthropoda > Insecta > Orthoptera > Trigonidiidae > Laupala > Laupala kohalensis. The sequence continues at coordinate 409,641 of NNCF01127014.1, forward strand.
TCGATGTTGGGGCACTGTGCGCAAAATATTTTTAAAAAAATATTATTGTATTAGTTTCTTAATAAAAAAGTTTTTCCGGGTATTTTGTACACGTTTACTCTAAAAACCATTTACTGAAAAAAGATCATGTAGTTTTGAAATAAGTTGAAGTTCACGTTCTTTAGTCATTCCTTCTTAGTTATATTGTGTAGGATTTTCTTTTTAAATATCGTTACAAAATCGGTTAATTACTCCTTTCCGTTTAATTCTCCCTTCCCACATTGAATGAGTAAGGTCTGTCGCTGAGTCTTCAGAGATTTTGCTTCGAATTATTTCTAAAGGCCATAAGTGTCTGCCGAAATTGTTTTCTGCGTCATTAATAATAAACAGCAGCAACAGTTAATTTTATAAGTCAAAACATTACGATTCTATTTTCTTTTCGATATTTCATTTAAGTATCCATATATTTACCTTTAAAACGTTTTTGTCCCATTGAATTATTTTTGTGTCGGGTCCAGTTTTTAAACCTACTAACGACGATTGCAGCGTTTTCTGTATTTGAGCGGAATCGTGCGAAAAATCAAGAATCGAGTTTTTATCAAACTTTACGTGTAGGAGGATCTTCTAGAGTCTTGGAGGCGCCTACTTCGACTGAAGCCAATAAGAGAATAGCAAAGAATTCAGAGTGGATGACAAGAATTCAGATATACTGGAGTGTCTTTTGTAGCGTAGACGGATCTGCCAAACTTTGTAAGGTATTGAGTGTAAACTGATTTAAACAGATTTTTTCTGATAATTATATCATTGAGTATTGATAATTTTAATGAATTTTTTCTTTCTTTCCCATTCGTAAAATATTTATCTTCAAATCATTTTCAGATTTTTTTAAAAATTGAAAAAAAATTTTTTTTTACTATTCCATAGAAACATGTTGCTCTCTTTCACTAGGAAGAGTCTCGATGACCTGTGACTCGTACCCAACTGCCCTTGTTTGCTTCCGAAGAGTAAATTAGTTTATTGTCCTCCACATGGTCATACGCAGTTTGTACTGTAAATTTATTATTATTACAACGCGTCGTCTTCGTGAGTGAGTCGTTCGAGTTTTCTGGAGCTTCACGAGCATATTAATTATAATATAATACTATTTATTGTACTGCTATGGCAAAAGATATTCCGGTGGCAGAATCCAACCATACACAATCAATGAAGGTTTCATTGTGATTGTTTGTTAATTATTGATGATTAAATCCTGCTTGTAATTATACCCTGATTCGAAGCGTTTCTTCATATAACCACCTCGCAAAAAGGCTTCACGGCCTCTGTTTCCTCAGTGCGTGGAAATGTACTCTTCATTAATGTTTCAAGCAGGAAGGAAATCTAAGTTTCCTTCGTCTCTACTCCGTGCGTCAGATCCCTCTGTCAGAGCTATGAGGAATTTATTCTCGTTTTATCTCTCTCGTCTCTTGAATCTGGAGGATGAATTCTTTCCAGAGCTTACAAAGAGATGTGAGAGACTCCGGATTCTTTGAGTTCTTCAGTGACGTAAGACTTGCTAGGTCTTGACTGATTTTTGTGTTGTAAACAATGAACCTTATTAGCACAATTATTGGCAAATGAAATGAATTTATTGGCAAAAAAGCAGTTGCAATCTGCGTATGACCACGTGGAGGACAATAAACTAATTTACTCTCCGGAAGCAAGCAAGGGACCATCCCATCAATCAGAGGCGGATTTATTTCAGCATACTCCTTAGATAAGAATAAATACTTAGGAACGTGTTATAATATCAACAGAATACCAACAAATATATAATAAAACAAAAAAAAAGTTATTTCAGAAGTATGTATTATTATCGAACTGTTGATTATTTGGAAAGTAATGTTTATAAATTATAACTATTAAATAATACTAAACTCGAGATTTATTATTTCAATAGATGTCTCCCCGGAGAAAAATCCATAATTAATGTACACAAGGTTGACTGCATATAAAACTAAACCCATATGAATAAAAAAACAGTACAAGCACGCAGAAAATAGTTTTGAAATTGTTATGAAGTGTTTTTAAAGTACTACAGCAATGGCGTCATAAAGTACAAGACGACTTAACGTTTTGTTCAAACTTTAAGGTTGTAGAAGTAAGTTTACGTTGCTCAGTACTTATCCCGATCAATTGGGACAGAACCCGTTCCGGATAATCAAATACAGTGCAGCCTCTTTAACTCGAAATTCTCTCCAAGACGAAGAAATTAGCCATTCCCTTCCGTTGAAGTTAAAAAATCCTACAACTCGAATTATTTAGACGCTGTAACTCGAACTGAATATGATTTCCCTATGATGTACTATCCACACATTTCACGCTCTCTAACTCGAACTACAAGTTTAGCGGACTCTATAACTCGAAAAAGCATTATGTAAACTTTGCGGTCCCTGTAAATCGAAATTCTTTTCGCAAGACTCTTTAACTCCAAGCATTAGTTTCGTTGTCGACAATAACCAATTCCAAAAAATGTTTTCGTACTTCCATTAAAAGATGTAGTGATATCGATGACAATATATTGTGTTAATTCCTTGACTCAAAAGAAAATTACAGATTTCTTTTAATACATGCATATTTTCAAGTTCTTAGTTTACCATAAAATAATCGTTATACATGTAATTATGTACAATACAAATGTAGCAAAATAAATATGTATGTCGAAGTTTTATTTCTCTATAACTTAAATAACATTTGCCTCTATAAGTTGATGTTGATAATGTTAAGAAATCCTTAATTCCAAGTGCTCTATAACTCGAAAACTCGTTAACGGAAACTTATAACCTTTCCCTTGAAGTTCGAGTTGAAGAGACTCCACTGTATACGAAAAATTGGATTATTTCAAAAAATGGAGGTTATTTGATGGTAAAATTACTAAGAAATATCGTATTGTTGAGGGAATAAAAACTGTTACAATATTCAGTAAAATATATTATGATATAATAGATCTTGTTTTCAGTTAGTTAGGGACAGAAAACTCATCACAATAGTTAAGTGATATTTCAAAAAATTATTTCTTTCATCGTTCCGGATAATTAGTGATCTTGTTGATTGGAGTTCGGTTAATTGGAGTTTCACTGTACTAAACAATATTTATGTCATGCAACTGCGATTTTTACTTCAAATGTTATTTTTCTGGTGAACTTTATGGTCGATAAGTGCGTGAAAAATGTTAGATTATGTGAGACAATGAAATGAATAATTTTTGAATCTCTGTGAAGTATCGCAATCTTTATGACTAATTTCAAGACAATGTCTTCACGATCATTAATAATTACTCTTCATTTTCCAATAAATTTTAAACGACGTTTTTCTGTTTCCAAGTAAGTTAAATTGTACGTGCAATTCCAATTACTTTGTGAATAGAGGGACAGTACAATTATTCGTGAATATGAAAAGGTTTTTGAAGTAATTGCCTGAGCAGCAGAAACACTGAAGTTCTCGGGATCGATACCCGCGCATGGTATTGATATTCATGAGAGGGATTTTATCGCTAGTTTTAATCATTTCATCATACAGAGGACTAGATCCTTTAAACAGTAAAGTTCAATGCTGCGCACGCAGCCAGTTCCTTACATTTATGTACAGAAACCCCGGGGGCGGATCTATGGGAGGGCGGGGAGCTATGGGGGCTATAACCCACCCACTCTCCCATTAAACCTGACAAGGGCATACCTGACAAGGTCTCAACAGACAAGGGCATACTTTGCCACTTTAAACAATTAATAAAGTGAGTTACTATTTAATATTTGTTAATTCTGTTTCATGAGTTGATGTATTTTATTTAAGAGATATATGTATAAAATTTGTGTTGTAAAAACATGATTTTCAAACAGATATGCTCCTCAGATCTCCTTCTGGTTATCCCCCCCCCCGACTACGGTCTACATCCGCCACTGCAGAAACCTACCCCATATAGTGTGGTAGAATGCAAAAAAAAAGGAAAAACAAAAACGAAGAAATGAAACCGGGGCATTTTTACTTTTCGATGATACATATAAATAAAATGCACGTTCCCTGTAAATCTCTGCGAAACCCTTTAAGACGAAAATGAATCTCTGTGCTTTGACTTGCGATGGGGGGTGGGTGGGGGAGAACTTGGCGACCGCCGCGCTGTCTGGTGTCGGAGGGAGAAAATAAGAAAGCGCGGGAAATGTCTGCGCTCATCAGGGTGGCGAGGGACGGGGTCAGAATGCACGCAACAAGTAGGGGGTGGCTGAGGCGGCGACGACGACGTCCAAGCCGTGTTGTGTTGTTGTGTTGCTCGTTTCGAGACGACTTGGCGAAGGGCGGATTCGTCTTGCTTTCGTCACTCGCTTTCACGAATACTTGATGGCGATTGGCTGCGCTCCGGCTCCTTCACGAATCCATGTCCAGCGCACTGAGAGATTCATCACTCACTAGTGAACTGCAGCAATTTTATCACTAATTTTACAAAAAAATCTTAGTATTGCAACATTCACATATTATGGTCTATGTCGAATTCGCAATTGTGAAATGTGCATTTGGAGTTAAATTTGTAGGCATTCTGTTGGTATTATATCACGCAACTAACTATTTTTATGCGTAACCTACAAGTGTTTTGAAATGTTAAATACGCCTCTGTCTTTATCATAATTGATGGGATGGTTCCTTGCTTGCTTCCGAAGAGTAAAGTATTTTGTAGTCCTCCAGTTTCTAACTGCTTTTTTGACAAAAAATTTACTATTATTAGGGTGCAGATAGACATAAATTATTTTCCTGTTAATGTTCCTACACCATGTATAAATCTTTGTACCCATGTTTTATTTATTTTAGTGTTATATAATTTATTGTAACTACAAAGAAAAATTCTACTTTAAAATTACAGGAACTATTTTTAAGAAAATTACTTAGTTCACCAAAAATAAAATCTATTCAAAAATTTAAATTTAGTTTTATATTTGTCATAAAATATTCTCTAATAATTTTCTTCGCTACAGTGTTGTGAAATATTTGTATAAATATGTAATTGAACAATCAGAAAAAAGTGTTATTTGGATATAAAAACCTTAATTTTTTCTTTTAACATTTCCAGTTGCAGGTATTGTTAACACAAAAAGAAATAACGCTCATCATTCTACTCTCTGCAATGTCGTGAGAACAGATAAAGAGCCAATAGTTTGTCGTAATGCGTGGTTTAAATCGTAACAGTTGTGTGCATCGGTCGCATCCACCAGCGAAGCCCGGGTGCTCTCTCAGTTGCCGTCGGCGTGGCGCCGCCCCCCGCGCATGCCCAGTCGCTCCTTCACCCAGATACTTCATCCGAATCTACTCTCGAGGACCAAGGCAACAGCCAGCGCACAAGAAAACTTAACTCGTTACACAATGGACATCCGCATGGAAGTACAATCCTAGCTCTTTCAATCATGAAAAGTTAGTAAAATAAATTAATGTTGAAATGAAATTTTGATATTAATTATACTCCAATTTACAGTATTGCTGTCAAACTGACATTCCGGGAGTTATAGCACATTTCAGATCAAATTTTTCAAACGTTGGGGATGCAACTTTCAGTTGAGTCAAAATTAATATTTGACGGGAAATGTTCCGTGAGAGAAAACAGAAAAATAAGTTCGGAATTACCCCGTTGTTCATTACACTATGGAAACGTATTTTAATACTAAATATCAAAAATTCTTTTTAAAAAAGAAGAACTAGACTAATTAATTTTTGCTACTTGAGTTAATATAAATTTGTTGACGAAAATCAAAATTTCGCGTTACAAATAAATAAATATGACCCATTAGTTTCATTCGTCGGGCAAAATTACGCCAAATCGCATCCCGTGCTGGCCCGATCGATCGAAAGTGTATAGATAGTGGTCCGCGGCGTAAGAAAGGTTGGACTGCACCGATTTACAGTATAGAGTATGAACATTTGAAATACCTATGTAGAGACGGGAGGTGCCGAAATAATATATGCTAGCAGACACCTTGGTTTCGGGAGAATATTTAGTGTGTTTTATATTATTTAATTCTATTTAATAATGACTGATATTTATGCGTATATTCTTGAATCTGATTTTCATTTATTTGTACTTTAGTTCGTACTATTTCGTTGGCAGAATCCCTCAAATGATCCTTAAGAACCCCGAGGATATGGGAACATAGGAATAGAGATCACTTCACCAGATGCATATATTTCTTCCGCGTACCTACACGTGGAGAAGATATGTAATAACTTTCGGTCAGGTGAAAATAGCGACGAGCCGGGAATCGAACCCGGGACTCGTGCGTTGATCATAGGAGTGTTCACTACCCGTTCGCCGTCCATAGCCTATTCCGGGGTTAGATCTGTGTGGAAATGGTGTAGCGGCATGTATGAGAACGGATGGTGTAGTGGTCAACACTCCTGCGATCAAAGCAGGAGTCCCGAGTTTGTCTTCATTTTCGTATGGCCGAAAGTTTTAACTAAACTTGATGTTTGAAATGGCGATTTAATTGCTGTGTAGGGGATGCTCCTCCGCAACATGTGTGCGTCAATCTCCTGGCTTCTTGTCTCGGAATGCCCGTTCAACCTCTGAAAGGGAGACGTGTCTCTTCTGTGCCCGTAATTACGCCCCGAGAAGACGACTGTGCGCCGTCGAGGCCTGAGACAAAGAGTAGAGGGGAGTCGAGTGGCGTCCCGCAGGGGGGCGTAACAAGGGTCGGTGGGTCGCGTTGCATCCCTCGGGCGGAGAGGAGGCGTCGTTACCTCGCGAATGATTTACGCACTGCCCCCTCCCTTCTCTTCCGACTCGCTGCTCTCGCGCCGCCCGAGAAGTGCTTTGTCCTGGATACGTCGCGCTCCCGGTCCAGCTGCGAGTGGCACGACGGAAGTAACGCACTGCGTAGTTACAATGCTTCTTCACGTGTAGCACGAAGGAAGACATCTATGATAATTCGTGGAAACGAATACATTTTTATCAGGATGTTCTATGAATACTCCCGATTCATTTGGATATAGAAGTAAAACTGCGTTACGATACCATCAGTGGCGGATCTAGGAGGGGGGAGGGCTAACCGGTGAGCATTTTTTTATACAAACTATGGTTCATCAACACAAATTTGACCTTTAAATAATGCATGAAATATATAATTAACAATCTGGTATTATTAATAACAATAACAATTATTTATTAAAGTTATTAATATGGTATTACTAATTTTATTAATATGGTATTATGGATTTTATTAATATGATATTATTAATTTAATAATCGGTATTATTAATAACTATTATATTATTAATAACAGTAACACTTTTACAAAATATGCCGTTTGTCATCTTCAATTTTACCAATCAGTGTCTGTGTGGAAAAAGGAAAAGAATGTCTGACTGTTTAATAAATGCTGATAATTGAGGGATTGATTCCATTTTATTGATTGCTTTTTATCGGGGTTATTCATTTCAGAAATTTTTATTCCTGAGAAACATCCTATGACAGAATTATTGGAATTTGCGGAACCATTCTGCACAGTACCCTACATTCTATCCTTATTGCATTTCAGTTATTGTTACCTATAAGTGGTATAAAACAATTTAATCAATACAAACATATTTGTGCACCAGTGCATGTATTATTCCGATTCTTCATTTCTTTGGTCCTCAATACTCCTTGGAGCATCGGCAACCCGCATTTCGTATGAGTATTGCGGGATGTCTCTAAGTAGTTAGCGCTTAACTTGTCTCCTGTAAATGTTTAGTTTTCTTTCTCATCCTCTTTTGAGTGAATATATTTAGAACTATACATGTCTATTAGTATACTTGTATGTATGTATGTATGTATGTAAAATGTCATTTAATATATTGGTACGAACTATTATTGCGTAGCAGTAAGTAGTGTGCCGTGCATTCGAGTATCGTGTTGCATGTGGTAGCCACGTGATTGATGCGAATTCCCATTGAGGATAATGCCGATACACGTGGTGAGGCAAAGCGATGTTTGTTGTGGTCCATAGGAAGCGTCGTGGCATCCGTCGTCTCCCAACCTTCTCTCACTTGTTCCCACACAAAGACTCTCGCGCCAAACGCTTCCCTCCCTCGTGGAGTTTGGTGGGAAGGGAGGGGTCTAGACATGCAAATTGCCATCGCGATCGATGAGATAGATACTCGGCGCCCCAATCTGCCCGCGCACCCATCACTCATTTCCTTATGACAAGTCATCCGGCGACGGGGGCACTTCCCCCCACTCCGCCCCGTCTTTCCCTTTTATGTCCTTCGCGAGGAGCAAAGGGATGCGTTGCGCGCGCGCGCGCAGAGTAGCATTTTTGGCCGGGCGCCCGCCCGGAGAGGACCGGGGGAGGTGCGTGGGAGCGGGAGGGGGACAGGGGGACGCGTGGCGCCGTGGGGGCGCCGCGACGCTCTCGCCGCCGGCGCCACTGGGCCCAGAACCCGTCGGCGGCGCCGCTTCGGCGGAGGTTCGGGGGCCTAGTGGCGGAGGCGGGGACGGGGGCGAGAGAGAGGGTATAACGCCGGTGAGCGGCGGCGGCGGCTGCCTCCACCACCACCTCTCTCTGCCCCCGAAGCGAAGAGGCGGTCCTCCGTCGGCCCCCGACGATTCGGTCAGGTGGCGCCAGTCGATCCTCAACCCTTCGCAACGATGGCTTAGGGTGGAAATTTCGCGAATGGACAACTTTTGGGGAAAACTCGCTTTCTTCTTCTATACCGGGGTTTCCCAGTTTGTTCTAAGCTTCAAGTTGTATCTGTGAGAGGAATTATGTTGATGTGACCAACGCGTCAACGATATTTTTCTTCTCATTCATTTTAAATGTATTCGATGACATTTGTTAAAAGGATATTAATTTTTTATAAGGCAATAGTGGATAATGTATGTTCCAAATGCTTGTGTGTTAAGTACAATAGCGTTCTCTTGAAACAATTCAAGTGCAATATCTCCGTGTCATTCTTCATCCAAGTATACCAACTGCTTAGAACAGCAGTTTCTCTGGAATTTGTTTCGTATTGTATAGAATTTAGGGCTACTATGGATACAGATTACTATACTTCGGTTTTGATTAATATACATACAAAATTTTATTTAAAAATATAAATAATCGATACTTATACAATTGATGATGGTTCACGTTTGCTCCCCTGTATATAATTAATACCGAAAGAAGTCCTGGGTTGTTTTGCAGACAAAACAATAATACGTTTCGTCTCAAATGTGAGATTCTTCAGGTGTGCTTGTTCATTGCTAGCGAGTCTTACGTAGCTAGAGACGAAACGTAGTGCTCTTTTGACTGCTAAACAACTCAGATCTCCTTTCGGTTTTAATTATATTCAGGAGAGCAAACGTGAACCATCATCAATTGTATAAGTATTGATTATTTTTATTTGTGAATAATATATTTTAGAAACAGTCACTTCAACAAGACGTCGTTTATCGCAATGAGTTCCGAAGAGGACATTTATGTGGGCGTTAGATTCTCTTCTGTTACCACAAAGGGAAAGACGTCTTGAACCCCCATCTCCTACTCTTTGAGACACCTGAATCCCTTCGCTCAGAGAAATTAAACGAAGGGCAGCCAACTTCACTCCTAGGACCAAGGTCCTCAAGGGCCGAGTGTTGATTCATACAGTGCAATTCACCCGATGCATTGCTTATTCTAGTTAAATTCGTTGAGGAGTAAAAAAGCGAAATGTTCTGCAGGAATTATTCACTCAAGTTTTCACTACTGCTGGTTTTTAATGTCACATACCTTTCTGCGCATCTAATCTGTATTAATAAAAGTGAGTTATTTGGATTCGGTCTGTTGCATAAAAATCGAAAACAGTAATCGATGAAACTATTTTATTTTAAAAGAACTGTGCTTAACAATTATTGAAACTAAAACACAAAGTATGGTTAATATTGATGAATTGCAAGAGTAGGAAAAAGTTAAAATTGAAGCCCATTAATGTGTCCCCCAGAGTTTGTGTCGCGTGAGGTGGAAAACCCACTGAACGGATCATCTTCGTGACCGAATCGTACAGTAAAATTATATGAAGGCTGTCAAAAACATATTAGCATTCAATACAGTAAACTGTGTGTATTTTGAATACTTTATTAGTAGTATTTAATTTTTTAAATTAACGAATTTTATATCACCTATAGAAACATGGAAACTAACATGAATTTAGAATATTGTTTAAGAGCTAGAGGCAAAATGAGCTAGAAAATCCAAACCTGTTCACAGATGTTTTAATATTCACTGAAGGGTGAAATATATAAATTATTAGTACCTATTTTTCGTTTAATATTGATGTAATGACTCTATAATAAATTTATTGTCAAAAAACAGTACAAACTGCGTATGACCACGTGGAGGACAATAAACAAATTTACTCTCCGGAAGCAAGCAAGGGACCATCCCATCAATTCCGATCAAGTGCCCTAAGGCAGAGGCGGATTCAAAAATTTCAGCAAAAGTTCCTAGATAAGATAAAAAGTTAGCTGCGAGTTATAATACAAATATAATGTTTTGTGTGTTTGTTTAACAATACCCAAAAAAATCTTTATTTTTGTTTCATTTGTGAATTGTTTTAAAATTTTGAATGTCCAATAATGATTGTTTTAAGTTTCTTTTGAAATTCCGGGCAACACCGGGTAGTTTCTCTAGTGTACAATATTCCAGCAAACCTTGCTGACCGGTATGGATCAGTTCTCGATCTCTTTAAACCTGGTTATCGATCATGCATTGAAATCGACGACGATACGGGAATCGTCAATATTTATGATTTAAATTACGGAATATCAGTTAATTCTTTGTCAAGTATAAGCCATGTAATATAACTCCCGCTCTCACCCCGTAGCTACTAATCTGTCTGTTAATAGGGTGGGATGGTCGCACTTTCCACGAAAACGGTTTCACCGCCCCATCGACGTACACTACCCTTCGACGTACCTCGGTGGTCGGTGAGGAAATCTGGAAGGTGTGTGCCGGTTTAGTAGAATGACAAATGTTTACAGAATAGGTTTATTTCCTCCTCTTCACCCCCGCGCCAACCCTTGCGTCGCGGCAGCCAGAGCGGGAGTTATGTTGCGCGGCTTATACTTGGTGATGCATCCAGGAAGTCCTGGAAGATAAGCGGGTTGCGTCATGGGCTTGTCACAATTATTCCCCAAGAAGTAATATCTAAGCGAAATATGAGACCTTCATCGATTTGCTGTCCTGGATTGTGTGTTATATCAAAGTAATTCACAGCTCATTCAAAAACTTGTCAACATATATTCCTCCTCCGATCTCATTAAATTTTACTTAAATTGTTGCCATATCTTTTTTTTGTATATGACCCTTGTTATGTGTATCTTCCTCGTCATTTGTAATACGATTATGTTGCGAGTTTTAAATGCCATGAATTTTTTTAACGTCAGCTACTGTGTTATTTGCCTTGATTATAGAATCTTCCTGGATCTGATTGTTGCATTCTTTTTTGTTCGTGGTCCCAAAATATGAACGTCTTAAAGAATTTTTTCTGGAAAGAGTATAAAAATTATGTGGTGTATCCATCGCAAAGCTGAAGTATAAATTTGGGATGTTTAACCAATCAAAACAAAACTTCCCATTTTTTAAATTTAAGGAAAACATTTGTGTATTTTGGCTTGATAGTATTTTTGTATTTTGTCAGTGATGATAGTGAAAAAGGTCGTTAGGTATCCCAAAAATATTCAGAAAGAGCGAAACACTTTGATAGAAAAACAACAACACAAAACACCCTTTATTACGTTTTTATGTGAGGTTCTAATTATCACAGTACTGTAATTGAATTCGAATTACGCTACCAGAAATATTTTTAGGAAATCGCAATATTTTAAAAAAAAATTAGTATAGAGAATCACAGTGCTGACGATAATTATAATTCTCAACGCACTGAGAAATCGAGAGTGCAATTATAAATTGAAAGATGTACAGACAATACAAATTGACGAGATATCGTTGGAATGATCTTATGCATAATAAATTAATTAAACTGAACTTTTGTTATGCGCTATCTACGTAAGGAGTCTGTGATGTGTGAACTTGGGTCAGGCAAAAGATCTCGGATGCGAGAACTGTTCTACATGTATCTCATTGTGCGTCTTTGTGAATTGCCTAGCTACTTACTTCGTGGGACAATTTGAGTGTGTTTAGTTTAAAATAATCATTAGAACAAACGTTCGCACCGCGTAGCCCATGGCTCAAATGTGTGCACCGCCTCGATTTCAATTAGATCCGACACATTTTTTCATGTTCAAAAAGGAGTTTTCCATATAAACCATTGGATAAGAACGACACGTTGCAGTTGAAGGCTCGGAGATACCCACTCTTTAAGATTGATCGAATTCCCAAACAACGTCTAGAGCAAAAAATCTATCCGCGAGTTTGCTGGGATAAATAAAGATGTGAAAATCCCGATTTGTTTTTAGACAATTTTGTGTATTGATTACGAAAATTCAATTTTATGTAATGTGATTTCTGGATAAAGAATAAAATTATTTTAAATTCTTCTTTATTTGAAGTACTAGGTCCTACTTGTGCAGAACAATTTTCTAATAATTAGGATTAAGTTGACGAAATTAGAAAATAAGAGAAAATTTTCGAACGCAATAAAGAACTTTGTGAACAAGTAGTTGAGGTTAGATAGACGACGAGTACGAGGGAGTATCTTCTCGCGCGTGTGTCTTACATGATCTCCGCGACGGTGGAGGCTTAAGCGGAGGAGAGAGGACGCTAAGTGGCGAGCAAACACGCCGATCCCCGCGCCCGCCGCTGCGTCACGTCTCCTGCGCCGCGCACCTGCCACCACTTCACTTCACCTACCTCTGCTCTTTCGCAATGTCCTCAATTTATTTATTTTTACTGAAATCACTGAGAGGTATAATTGTTTTATAACCTAAAATTATGAATTATAATGATTAAAAACACGATTTTATTTCTTTCTATCAGTTAATAGTATAGTACAGAAAATACTTAGGAACTCGCTTGATTCGTTTGAAATGCACAAGAGCATGCAAAAACATGGCGGTCAAGCGCAGCTGTTTCGTAATTGATGCATCTCGTCTCGAAAAGAGAATATCTTTCTCAAATGTCCGGTGACCTAAAGTAAAATTTACTGCAAATAAAAATTAAATTTCACCACTTTCGTGATTTAAAAGTTGGTTCTATTTTTGAAAATAAGTGTTTCCTCAATAACACGCAAGGTATTGCGTTATACGCAGTTTGTACTGGTTTTTTTGACAATAAATTTATTTATATTACACCATCAATTATTTCATTTAAATGATTGGTGAGATATGATTTTCAAGTTGAAATCGCAATTAGTATGTGTTACTCAGTTTATTTATGACTATTTAAGATATTTTAGTGATTTAATTCTACGCGCGCTTGCACTACCTTAGGAGTAAACCTACGCCAGAACCTTTCAAATCGTATAATAAAATGTAGACCTTGCTGCATTAATATTTGAAAAAAATCATCTCGAAGTTGCGTGTGCTCTTATGGATAAACCCTCTTGGGCGACGAGTTGTTAATAAATTCGCATGCAATTTTTAATGGCATCGAAAAAAAAATTATTACTCGTGACACAAATTTAATGTAGAATAGAGCAGAATAAAAATGTCTTAACCTTACGGGGCTATTGAAAAAACCATTCAGTAAAATCTGTGTTAAATGGCAGTGAAATTAGATTTTGACAGCCATGTTATGTAGTAAGATCAATAGTGTATTCAACTGGGGACCATTTTTGAAGTACTTCGTTTGAATTTTCAAAGATATTATTAATTCCTTCGTTAATCTGATTTAGATCCAGGTTTCTTGGATCATCACGGACTTGATGTTACTTAATTTCCTTTGGGACAAGGAAAAATGAATTTCGTTCCTTTTTTCTAGAACTATAGACAGTATTGTTTTGGCTCGTCTGTGTATGCTTTTGTGGGTGAATGCTATAAATTTTTTCATTACTATTATGTTTTTTAAATAATTAATGAAGCATAAGTAGAATGTTGGTAACTTTCGTTGCACTACGATTGTATGATAAAGGCAATGAGTTATGAATTTGATGCTCCAATACATTCGTATTTCCACAAACGTAGTTCTGGTTCCCTCGAGGACATCCACGTGTTATTCCAATGTAATCCTCCTTGGAAATAGACCCGGGATGATAAGAAATTTAATAATAATAATTGTTTGTCAAAAATAGCAGTTACAGACTGCGTATGACCACGTGGAGTTCAATAAACAAATTTACTCTCCGGAAGCAAGATAGGGGCCATGCAATCAATTCCGATCAAGAACCCTAAGTAGAGAAGAATTTAACGTTTCAGGACACTCCTAACAATAATAATATAAAATTAACAGAAAACCAACAAACTTGTATTTAATAAACAGTTATGTAAGTATTATTACAAATTACAGATTATTCGGGGAAATATTATTTATAAATCAGAACTATTAAAATAATTCAAATACGAAATTTATTATTTCAATAGACGCCGCAATTAATGTAATTCAATTATTGTAATTTTGTAACGAAATCATTTATTTTTAAACATCGCACTTTTTTTGTGAGTCTTGGCACATGATAAATGAGAGAATAGGATAAGGCGATGACATATACTCCTCCATTCGTCCATTTCTTGCTTCCTCTGTCTCGTACTGATCCTTTTCCCCTAGTGCAAGGACGTGTTCGTGTCTTGTCTTGAGCCCTTTGCTCCGAAGCGTTCCTTCGGATTATTCTTATTAATTGGACGACGTGCTTCTGATGCGCGGGTTCGTCTTCATCCCGTCTCCCTTCCATAACACGGTCACAAGTCCTAGTTGACGTACACTTCGTAGAATCTGCGCAATTTCAGTTGGCGGAGCCGACAAGGATCCCACTACTATCTTTTTTCGCGAACGTCATCTCACTGTCAGACAATGCAATGTCTGAGGCTGACCCGTCCACACGAGGCCACTTGAAACAGACGGAAACCTCGACAATTGCTGCTGGGGCTATCTCTTACAGGTGCCTTGATGACATATTGCAAACCTCTGGACGAACGTGGTCATTCGTCATCACACATCCAGGTTTTTGCCGAAGTACCAAAGTTTATCTTCACAATCCCAACTTCCAAATATTGCCGAAGTTCCGACCCTAGGTCGAGGAAGGTTTAGAAAGTAGTCTCCGGAGTGTGAGTAGATTATAAGATAATATTTCGGTTTACGTTATATGAGAGACAGAGGCAATATATTTTCTGTGGATAGTTCACAATAAATGCTCGAAATGAATAGTAGAGCGCTCCTCCAACTCAGCTTGCTCCTACTCTACAATGAATGAAATTGCTCTGTACTTATCTCAACATGGAAATGTTTCCCTTGTCACAGAAATGATTCCCATGCCGAAGTGGGCTGCGTCCATAAGATTATCAGCCATATCCGAGTTTCGAATTCTGTTTATGGTCTTGACAGAAAAACTTCGACTTGCTATCAAAAAACCACAAACACCCATCCAATACCGAAAATCTTCACATGAAAATATTTTTAAGTATTTTATTTCTCCTTGTGACAAAAGAAGGAAACTGACGGAAAAAACTGCCTCCATAAAAACGATAAGTTTTCAAAAAATCATTCGTTTATTATATATAACCGAAATTCCCCAACAGAAAAAGACGCTTGTGGATATGTTCCCCTGTACGACTCTGAACTACTCCTAAAACACCTAATGTAAAAAGAATGTTAAAACCTTTGAAAGCTATGTGGGCTTCCTTTGTGGTTGGTTTTAGATTAAGGTAATAAAAAAAGATTACAGTTGTGAAGGGGGTATTAAAAATGCTTATCACTAATTTAATTATTGTGCATGCTTCCTTTGTTTCATCACTTATCTTTTTTTTATTTTGAGAATTTTTTTAAACTCAGATATATATGTATATATATTTATATTTACTCAGTAACATTCATCCATAAGTATTAGTTTCTTTTCTCTTCTTTCTTCATGTTTGTTTTCTCTCGTTTTTGAATCTCTTTAAGGTAGTACTGGCGTTGGTGAATTAAATCACTAAAATATCTGAAGTCGTCATAAGTAAATAGAGTAACATGTACTTATTATGATTTAAAATTGAAAACACCTCACCAACCATTTGAATGAAATAATTACAATTATAATTGATGGCGTAATACATTGCGTGTTATGGAGAAAATTTATTTTCAAGAAGAGGCCAACTTCTAAATCACAAAAATGATGGAAGTTTACTTTGATTTGTAGTTTTTCCGCAGTACTTTTACATCACTTTCATCTCTAAGTGACCGGACATTACAAGAAGATATTTCACTTTTTATGAGATGTGATGCATAAATCAGGAAACTGTTGCATTCGCCCGCCATGTTTTTACGTGATCTTTGGCATTTCAAACGAGTTCCTGTATATGGTTTATATCTATTAACTTATAGATAATATTAATTCATAATGTTGCGTAAAAAACAATTACAATAACAATAAATCAAATAATTATACTTCTCATTGGTTTGACTAAGTCGCACATAACGAAATAGCGTTTATCAATTACCACGTGTTTCTATGCGCGTCGCGTTTAAATAAGAATTTAATATGTGGAACATAACAGAAGCGCACTTCCATGCGTATGAGAGCGTGTGTGCTGGTTGGGGGGGGGGGGAGAACAGTTCCAGCAGAGTCGCTCTCTCAGGGATTCCCCGAGACGGCACTACGTGCAAACCGTCAAAGTGAGATTTAGCGTCCCGCTCCCTCCCTCAGGAATATTTCTTACGTGAGACGAACTCTTCATATGGAATTCTCTCTCAGACGATTTTACAACTCTGCGCCTGCATTAATTCTAAGCTGGTGTCCGGAGCGTGGAGATTTTCTCTGGAATCATGGTTGCTTGTTTTCCATTTCATTCGTTTCTTCTTAAGCCCTGCTGATTCTTCATCACTGCATTGGTTATTTCTTATTCTTACACTTCCCTGCTTCGTTTAATCCGTTGTCTTGTTTGATAAAAAAAGTAATCGGAACGGAACTTGTTAGAGAATTTTTGATTTGATATCTTGAGACCTTTCCTGCTCTTGCACTTTTTATTATTTTTTAAAACTAAATTCCTCCAATTTTTCGGTCCGTCTGTGTGCAATATTTGTAATTATTTCCCACAAAAACGTTCAGATTAAGATAAGCAAGCCAATAATTCCTCAGATTTTAAATTTAATTACGTCAGCACATAGGTAACATTTTTTCAATATGACGTGATTTTGATCAATTTGTTAATTTCTCTTCTTAGAGAACTGAGTTGGAAAATATATTTGAAAGTATTATCTTGGAAAATTTTATCTTGTCCCACCTGGGAATTGAACCCGGGATGACTTGGTGACGAGCGATCACGCTGGTACCGTAGCCACGGAGGGAACGCATTGCCTATATATGTAATGTTGTTCTTATATTTCTTATCTCACACTTTTGTAACGTAATCCGGAATACTATTCTCTGACAATTCCTCTCCCTTTTGTTGCAGATGGGACCCGCTGGCTGGCTACTAGCGCCCCGGCGGCCGCCGCCCTGAACTACTTGAGCGCGTCTCGACTTACGCCAGGTGAGATGATTTTGTTTGTGTATGCATTTCCTTGGTACATGGGTAATGTCGAACATAATGAATGCGTATTTCACACTCACTATATAAATCAAGTTATTTAATTAAAATTATTGATAAAAAATTTTGATCTTTCGATTTGGATGGAGGTCAAATGAAGCGGTTTTACATTATTTTTATGAGAATGTTCCTCTGCCGAAAAAAATGATCTCTTTTCGTTCACAGGTATTGTCGACTTTTCGGATTAAGGAATTAAATGTTTAGTTAAGAATTACGCCAGTAAAACTGTTTACTTTGTTTTAAGGGTTAAAGTATTTTGACTTGTTATAGTTGAATGTGATCATACACATTTATGAATGTACATGAATTGAAGTAAAATCCACCATTCTTCATTACTTCATTGAATTATGGAAATCGCTCGATATGCCAAATAATATAGGCTCCAAATAAATATGATTATTTTGACCTCTCTTTCTTTAACAAATATTTTCAAATTTTACATTACATACATTTTCCATTAATAATTTTAAAGGTTGAATTTTATTGGTTAAATATATAATATCCTTAATTATTAATGGAACTTTACAACGGAATGCGATTTTATTACTGACGTGAACGAAAAAAATTACCTTTTCTTTCGTAATTTTATCTTATATATTTTAATAAGTAATTTACGCAGGCATAATGTTGGAGAAGCTTGTCCCTCGACGGTTCGTTCTAAAATTGATCCTAAGTCTCCTAGAACAAGTGATTACTATCGGACACAAAATTATGTGCACTCGAGTTTGAAATACAATAACAAAATAACGGGAGGTTGTGTGTTATAACCAATAACATCAGATTTTTGTTTAATTATTTCTGCGTTAAACGATATTAAATAATATTTCATTACATAAGTAATAATATTTTTCTTCAGTTATGAACGTAAAAAGTATCCGCATATAGATGTATTTTAAGAAGTTATTTTTAACAATGTTTTCTTATAAATGGGTGTAATTGTATCGGGACCAAATTTTGACACATCATAAAGGAAATAGTTTCCCGTGTATATAATACAAGTGTATCGGAGGATTTTATATTAGAAAATTTTCTGAAATATTATTTTCTCCGGAGTGAGACGTAGAAGAACGTTCTAGATTGCGTTGTAATTAACAAAGCATCGGTAATTGATTTTTTATGCCAATATAAGGCATAAGAAATAACAGATTTTATTTGCGTTGATATTTGAGTCTGGTGAAACTGCGTTCGGCGTCGATCTGCCTGGTAGGTTTCAAATTTTTCTTAAACACTGTTTTATTACATCCTATCCTACTCGAACGAACCAAACATTTTCACCCATTTAAAGCTGAAATATCGAAAATCCCAGAACACACTTTTTAGATAATTGATTTAAAAATTATTTTATACTGAACTGAGTTGATATCTCAATAGTCTCATTAGATCGAGAAAGAAATAGGGAAAATATCGTATAGCACGTAGTTAATGACGAAAATCCGAATACCTTCTAACCGTAACATAAGAAATATCACAGTTCACTCTAACCGTTTTAAAATCTGAGTTTCGAAAAATCCTTTTTCAATGAACCTCTACCGTACTAATAAAATAATTTGTGAGAATTTCAAGATCCTCTTTAAATGGTTAAAATATCTCTCCCTAATCAACGTAGACAGAAAAAAATCGTCCGTCTTTCAAAAAACTCTCCTACAGTTCCCCGCTTTTCACCCATTAAACAGTTTTATTATTTAAAATTACATAAGTAGGTTTTAAGATATTTAATTAAACTACATTCATGTACAAAAATCGAGTTGATAACCATATTAGTTCGAAGAATGCAGCGAAAATAATTTATTACAGTAGAACCCCCCTTAACCGGTCTAGTGGGAACCGAGACCCTGCATTGTTACTCGTTTGACCGGTTAATCTGAGGTTCTCGTAAAAATCGATTTTCGTTCAAAAGAACATACAATTTCGTCAGGTTATTACAAATAAACAAGCAAATGAGTAATTGCAACTCATTTTATTGTTGTTATATAAATAACACCTCTAGAACTTGATGTGGAAACGTATTGGGTCGAACTTGCTACTTGGTTCAAACATTTGCTGAAGTCTGTCTCGAGGATAGCTACATGCCACGGATAAAATGGCAGATGAACGTCTGAATGCCCGCTCTTTACTAGTAGATCATTGTACTATTGAAGCATGCTCTACGTTCTAGAACCCAACACCGCGCTGTCCAAACCATCTTTTTAACCTCCCTTCCCGCTAAGGAACTGTAAGTACAAGTATTCGCATGCACCGTAATGGATCTAATGAAGCTGGCACCCTTTAAGGAAATGCATACCAGGAAAACGCTTTGAAAAAATATTTTACACTAGTTTTATTGTTGATGAAAGAAGTGCAGTAAAGAAAGAGTATTTATCTGACGTGGTTAAGATTAGTGTCTACAAATAAATATTCATTATAGTGTCTTCAAATTTATTTTCGGATATCTGTTGACAAATAGGCAAGTACGCATTTGAATACATTTTTGTTAACATATAATTTCTCTAAATCGTAGTCAATTTTATACTGCAGTAATCTATACATTTATAAATAACTCATTATTTTGTTAAATATTCTAATTCCCGATTCAATTTTTAACATTGACCTATAGAGGTCCTGCTGAAATGCATAAATATATCACCTATAACGGTATATAATGTGTTGACATAATTACATCTAATTTAATACAATAGTGCAGTATAATAATGATGTAAAGTTTGTCTCATATACTGAATTGCATATGAGGTAAATGGACTTCATGACGCAGTTATGGGTTTATGAAATGAGTCGTAATACCCATTTTCCATGTCTTCATCACCTTCCGAATGCTAATAAGAATCACATATCAAAACTAATTATATGTAAAATGCATTTTCGTACTTTGAAACAAAATGTTGTATTATGTACTTTAGTGCGTAATGTCTTATGTACTCTAATGTCGCTATTTGACATGTCGTTCAAACTTCCTGTCTTCTTGGTTAAGTTTTGACCCAAATTCACGCGATTATTTAAAAAAATCAAGTCGTAATATTTCCGTTTTACGATCAGACTCAGTGACAATTCACAATTTAATTACGATATTCTTTTTCATCGATAAATTGTCTAAAGATAATAAATTCTCTAAATAAAAGCAGCGCGACTCCTGTTTGTAACCGCAACGTCATATTTTTGACAATATGTTAGATCCAGAATGGCGCATGCGAATACCTGTAGTTATAAAGCTTTACTTCCCCCATTATTAGCCTCCACCCTGGCGGCAGGGGAGGTAATTGACATTAACTCCAAGATTCACCACAAGATGGTAGTACCAGCACTATTTGACAGCTAAGGTGTTATTCGAGTTCTCTCAGGGACGTCTCCTGGTTAACTAACTAAAAGGTGGGATTTTCTCGGGAGGAATGGAAGCGCAGATGTGGAAGCACGACGAGACATTTAAGATCGGATCCTACTAGACACCATCCCGAAATGTTCAGAAAGGCAGATTTTCAGTAACAATTGTATTGCATGTACATACTTTCATACATGAACACAGAGAAAACTGATTGATAGAAAAATAGATTCGGAAGTGGGAGGGATCAAACTGGCGAACCCCCTCCCCTGTTCTGCCCACCAACATATTGCACCCCTAATGTCGCGTCACCCCGTTTTATTTTCCAGGAACTTTTCTGCAAAGATCCGTGAAACAATGAATATTCGAGTCACTAACTGCTATTATACGCTAATAGAAAAAAAGAATAGACTTGTAGGCTTGTTAATTCGAGGACTGATTGATCCGAGGCCGGTTAAGAGGGGTTCTACTGTATACCGATAGCGCACACGTCAAAACACGTTATCATTTCTGCCCCTCTCATTCCTTAAAATGAAATGAAAATAACAAAACAAAAACAGCCTTAAGTTAACTCGTCCTGGTTCACCTGTACCTCTGCTTATAATAGTACTAGCGTTGTCCGAGATTTTTCTTAGACTAATCGACTTCTACTCTGGAAAAAATAAAATCTATCTATACAGTACGATCAAAATCCTTGAACTGGCTGTAAAAACATGCGTACAACATCCTAATAGTATAATTTCATAATAATACAAAACTTGACACCACCTCGCGGGAATCGCCTCCGTCGAATTCTCATTACCTAGGCGTGACGCGGTTGCACCATTTCATTAAAATTCTTGTAAAATCTAAACTATTCGTCTAAATTTTACGATTTAAATATGTTTTTTTTATCTTAGATAAATACACAAAACAAATGATACATTAAATTTTATTATAATTGATTTTTTCCTTCTTAAATTACTCTCTTAAACAGAAGTATTTTTACACTTCCAATTTTTAATAACGTTTTATCGATAATTTAGGTTAATTTTTGTAGTTAGAAATGTGCTGTCGCGAACGTTTTTTTGTAGAACTCTTTATGGCAAACAATATTTCCATTCCTAGTTGTAACATATCTCTAACCGTTTAGGCAGCGTTAGCGAATATAACTCTTTTTTCCCCGATTTTATGAACTTTTATTGTCAAATACCATTTATACATTTGTTTGGCATTAAAAAAATAAAAACCCTATGTTCATCCTGGACATTTAAACTATCTCCTTGTCAAATTTTATCACGATTGGTCCAGTGGTTTAGTCGTGATCATGTAGCAAACAGACATATCTTCGTGTTATGCATTTATATAATAGTATGGATATACAAATGTCATTATGTTTTGTTATGTTTAATTCCCTTCTTTGCTTTCGTTTCAGTTTTAACAACACTGCGGAGGGATGATGTCCCAGCTTCATCGAATTTCGAGCCGGAACTGCAACGGCGTTACCTCTCCTGTAAATACATAGTTATATTGTGAAGATAACCTGACTTCAAAGTAAGGCTTTGATGAAAATCTTTCGTTCCGACTTGAGCTCCCAGATGAAATTGATCTCGATTGGACGACCAAGAATATAGAAGCCACGAAAAGATTCGATTTCTTCATGGAAGGAAGAAAAAAAACTGAGTTCCAAGTTCAGTAAAAGTGCGATAATTACTTCTGTCGTTCAGTAAACGGGAGGAGACTCGCAGGAGATCCACGCGAAGATGGACTGACTCTTGGCGTGTTGTAATTGTGCTAATAAATGTTGTTAATGTTGTTGTTGTTGTATTTGATGTGCAACACGATACACTACTGTTTGTAGTCAGAAGCAGTGGACATCACTGTTGAAGATGTTTCAGTGTTACGATCAGTTATAATTATATTTATAAATTAAAAAACATGGGTGTCTTGCGATGTGATTTATTTCTATTTCAACATGATGCTTTATTATACTCAGGTTGTAAAATTTGAACTGGGCAGTGGCTAAGGATCTTTTAATTAGGTGATAGTGTAGTTTTAATGGTGATTCTTTTTTTTTCTTTAAAAGTTGTTCTTTCAATGTTTCTTCGTCATTTTATTCCTGGATCCCTCACCTTCTTGAGAAAACAGAACTTTTAAGTCCAAAACATACAAGAACAGACCGCAACTTATTTGAGTTCGTTTTGCCATAAATTTTACGTAATAAAATAAAGTTGTAATCTGCTTGTGTATGGGTTAGATCTTACTAATGTGTTGGTTGTTAAAAATAGCCGACATGACAGCTCTTGGATTCCTTAGATCGCTTTCATAAAACCTTTTCGTTAAACACAATTTCGCTCTATCTTTGTGAGGTACGACGAATTTTGTTGTACGAGATACAAAATTAAAGTCTTTATTTTCTATAACCACACATTGCTGAGGTTCCAGTCCGGCAATTGTAGACGACATCTTGATTGACAACAGTGTCTTGTTTTTTGCAATGTTGATAGTTGTAATGTGCAATTAACGAAGCAATTATCTTGCACTCACGTGTTTAATCTTACCGATTTGCGTGTGTTGAATTTGAGAAACTGTGTGCTGTGATTCAAACTCGTTGTTCTGACCAACACGTTGGAGCCCCCTAATTAGGCAGCTCATTGTTTTCTATTACCTTGTTTCTTCGTTGTAGGGAAAACACACCATTGGGTGTCAACTTGAAATGTTGAGGACTTAATATACACTGTATATAATGGATGGGGAATAATTAGAGAATTGGAACGTTTTTATTCAAAAGTTTGAAATGTTTGTATACTGTAAACACTGATTGTACTTTTTTTTCTGTAATTTTAAGAAATCTTATGTGACTAAGTTTCGTACTCCGGAACGGTCAATAGCGTACAAGGAAGTCTTGTAATATTGTTATTTTGTATATATAATTATAAGCGTCTACTAGAGTGCCATCGATATGAACTGGCATGTGCTAGCGTTGCACGTGTCTGGAGCGAGAGATGTGGCGAAAACATATTATGGACGATGGATCCTTTCACTTCTTTTAGAGGCGTTGTGTACATAGGTTATAAAATATTAGTATGTGCCAGTGTTATTGAATATACTAATGACTACATATAAATCTGCTGGTCTGATATTTCATTATCGGTTTACTGTTATGGGTTTAGAAGTGATGCGATGTTTCCGAGGTGATGTATGTTCAACCTGAGTGATAACTCTCTCGGGAATAAGATATTTGTATATTTTGTTGTGTCCATATTAAAGTATATTACTCTGAACCAATATAAGTTGTTTTCTTCACCTTTATTTCCTTTCCCTCCATTTATTAAACTATTCGGAACAATGTGTATATTTCTTCCGTGTACTCTACACGTGGAGAAGATATGTGATAACTTTCGGTCAGGTGAAAATAGCGACGAGTCGAGAAAATCGAACTCGCAGGAGATAAGTGAACCAGGTGGCACACAAGGAACGGAAGAAATACCTAACTAACCTTACCACGTAGATACGTGTGAATCCGGTTCTTAAGTGCACGCGTCATTGTGTCCCCTGGGTTCACTTGTTTCCCGCGTGGGGTTGTGTCGCAGGTCTTCAGGGGTTTACGACTGGGAGGAAATGGTGTACAGCTGTGGAAGGCGAACGGATGGTGTAATGATTAACACCCCTGCGATCAGTGCAGAATCCGGGTTCGATATTTTCACGTGACCGAACAATAATAATAAAAATATTCACGAAGATGAAACATTTCTTGTGTGACATGAAAATAAAACATCATAATTATACTCTGCATTTACGTTTAAAGCGTTCCAAGCTATTGATTCTTTAATTTATTTTGATATCGTGATTTGTCCAGACACGTGGTAAGGTATATTTTATTAAAGTAATTTCTAGTGGTCTTATCAATAAACTAGTTATTAACAAAAAAAATTGAAAAAATGAAATTAATTTACCTTTCGAATTACAAATTTTTAAATTAGCATCACTAACACATTTAGGCCATAAAATGACGACGAGAGAGCAATTTCTTTTGAAATTTTTGGAGATTACGTTGGTTGAATACATTTTATTACATGAAAAAGCTTATAACGATGTCAAAACTACCCGAAGGAAAGAACGTCAATTGAGGATGAACAGTTTTTATTATATTATGTTCTTTAAATTATCTTAAATATATTATATTTAAAAAGCGTTTTCTTAAGATCAGAATATGGTCTATTTAACGACTTTCTTTTTAATTCATTGCAAACGTCTCCTAATATTTTATAGGTAATGTTTTTTAATTACTTCTTTTTATTATGTTTTCTCTAAATTGAAGATTTGCCCCACATATTTTGCAATATTAATAAACGTACCATTTAAACATTAAAAAAGAATTTATTACTTATTTCTTGTTTGGTGCCTGTTTCCTAATATTTATAAATGTAATTATACGGATCTACGTATTTTTTATTGCAGGGCACTTAATATAAATTAACCTAGGAAGAAATTATAAGTAATTGTCAGTTCAAGATATTATAAAAATTAATCATGTGCAAAGCTCAACATACTCTGTAAAAAAGCACATGGTTCGGGTATTTCATTTCTGGTAAGTAATTAATAAACTTAAGTAATGTCCCCGTAATGAGCAATTGCATACTTATGAGTAGGAAGGTGCAAAGTGCCAACCAACATTCGAGAAATTGAGATATTGCATTAGAAAGGAGCAACGTGCCATGGTGAATTACTTATCTCTAGGACTATTAAGAGTTCCCAAGACTATCACAAAATGATAGCATCGCTAGGTCCTTGGCCAATTTCATAAGAGTGCCGCAATGAGCCATTCATTTGTATGAAGTGGTTTTGAAGTGAAGGAGCTTATAATTCTGCAAACTAGAGAAGAGTAGAGGGAAAGAATGATGTAGTAAACTGGAGATTTGGTCGTAAAATTCTGGTACTGGAAAAAGGGAAGCGTGTGAAAGACGTGCAGAGTCTGAATATTCCAAGTTATCTCATTTGTTAAGTCGATTACGATCAAAAAGAAAATCTACAAGCTATGATACTTTTTTTTCTAAGAAAGAGCATTACAGGCAGCTCTGTAAAGAATAAGTCACACATATCACTGAAATGAGATTGGACTTATAGCACCTTTCATAAATAATGATTCTTTTTTGTTCCCCTTCACAACTTTAATTGTATAGATAATATGAAACTTTCAAGTTATGTAACAAAATGTTACCATTTATACCTATCTTTGAAGTTTGATTAATTAATAAATAACAATGTGTAATATTGATAATTTTTTGTAATAATTTTGTATTCACAAATTTGGTACTTAGCACCTTTCTACTGATAAGTAAGCAATTTGTGTTTTATATTTATGACACGAGGTATACTCCATGTCATGTAACTTTGCCGAAAATTATCCAATATGGCTGCCTAACACGAATTGCCAACTTCTACGAATCCAAGTTATATCCAAATAAATATTAATAGTAGTCACAAAAGCGACTATTTGCTGTAAAGAAATGCAAGTTAATAACACAACAAACTGACACAAGGTAATATTTGTTCCACATGCTCGATGCAGAAAGAACAGAAAAGCGACAAACGATTACGTGAATTGAATTAATGGTCGATCTTGGCGATAGATTTAAATTATCCGAAAAACGAATGTCTTGACAACGTAACGCCAGGTACAAATATTATTACTCTTGTGGACGATGGCGAAGTAAAAGTGTTGGCTATACTGTGCACGAGCGCTATACCAATTAGATTGACTTTATTAATTTATTGTTAAGAGAGCTGTTATAAACTGCCTAACCACGTTGAGGACAAGAAAGTAATTTACTGCGACTACTATACAATAAACTAAAAAACAGTGCGTTTCCGTTCAGGTTTTTTTTTTAGTTTAATTTTCTCGAAGCAAAGAAACATGAGTACACATTGACATTCTAGTAGTATTGTAACTCGTAGCTAACTTTTCATCTTATCTAGGAATTTTTGCTGAAATTCTTGAATCCGCCTTTGCCTTAGTGCCCTTGATCGGAATTGATGGGTTGATCCCTTGCTTGCTTCCGGAGAGTAAATTAGTTTATTGTCCTCCACGTGGTCATACGCAGTTTGTACTGTGTTTTTGACAATAAATGTATTAATATATAATGAGGGACGTGCTCGTTTCGTAGCATGAGGATGGGAATGTGTCTCATTCCGAGTTGAAATGACTTGAAAGGAGGGAGGAAGGTATAACGGTCACTTTGAGTTGAGGCAGCACGAACAAGAAATAGGGAATCCAACCATAGTGAAGACGAGCAGTCGACTGCCAAGGTCAAGAGTGCGTTGAATAACCAACCCTTTGCACGAGGAATTGGCGTACACTGATCGAGGTATACACACAGCGGAGAAATTGTAAATAAACTTATTTATTCGTTGGGTGAAGAACACTGGATAGAAATCAGAGTTATCAATAAAATTTTCTTCTATCTATTCTTTTTCTTCAATTTATTATTTTGTCACTAAAATTTAGTGTGTTTCATGTTCTTTGAAAAATCTCTTCTAAATAAATTAGCTTATTGTTCTCCACGAGGTCACACGCAGTGTGTTACTTTTTTGAGAATAAATTTAATTATTTATTTATTAGTGGATGTTGGCAATATTTTGTGATAACATTTAGTTTGATGTTCTAGGTAGATCTGGTAATTATCATTATTTACAGAATTTGAATGATTTCCCACTTTCTTTTGTGCGTTACCTTGTGTTGGGCAAAGAGGATGACCGCTGAGTTCGACGCTTATCGATTTCTGTGAAGGTTGATCGCACTTATCACGAATCGGAAAAAAAGAGTTTCAGGTTAAGATTCGGACGACCTTCGTATAGAAGGAGATTGCTTCTTGAAGATAAGGTCACATTAAAATATTATTTTAAAATTATATAAACCACAATATTTGAATAGTCGGTGATGTCAAATAGAAGCGTAGCAGGTCGTGAGTGTGACGATGTAAAGGATCCCAGTATTCAAACAGAATTACTTATTCTAAAGCATTTGAGCATGGCAGTCTTCGATTTTTAACTTGAAAGAATTTGAAGTCGCTAACTCCAACATATACCAGCCAACTAATACTTTTTTAGATATTCACATATCTATTACGTCATGAATAACTTGTTCTACTTTTTTCTTCTTAAACAAAGATTACATATTTTATAAACCAGAAATGTATTTGAAAGAATTGAATTGTTTTAATTTTTGTAGAATTTAAAACTCATTGTTTATAATATTCTATTAATTATCCTGTATAATTTTAATTGTATAACTTAGACTATGAATAACTTTTTAATATATTTGGTGCAGGATTGATACAACTGTGGTATCCTAGTAGTCATAGTAGGTGCTAGGATGTAGGTTTTTATGATTAGTTATTTCGGTACAAGTGTTACTTGAAGTGTTATTGAGTACAAATGTTGATAAGATGGAGGAAAATAATTACAGGGATGTTAGTATGAATGAAAATTTGTGCAATAGTGTATTTAAAAATGTATTACAAGCTATATAGATATTTAAAGAAGAAATTTAGAAATTTAGTAGATACAATTGTGTTTTTAGTGTGACATGTATGATGGTCGTAGAGGTGTAGTGTAAGCATATAATGTATGTATTATAAGAAATCCTTTGTTTTCTTACAAATACAGTACTGATAAAGATACGAATAGTTATCGAAACGCTGGCATGTAAAAATTGAGGTTTCATTTCTTTTGACCAGAACGCAAAAAACCTTATCACTCTAGTAAAATTATCATGTTTAGAAACAATTCACTATATTTTTGTAGGCTCTGACGTAGTGTCTTGCGAAATGGAAATCTGAGGATCCCAGTTCATCAAATTAATGGAATAGAATTTATTTTTGTCAATATGGTTAACGATTTTCCCGGGTATCTCAGAGATATTTTTTAACAGATTTCGTGTCATCCAATTTTCCCCAGCCTTTATAGCATTGGATCTCAATTTATTTCTGTCAATGTAGAAAACTCGGAGAGAGCTTACTTTTGAACTAGACACCGTAATAATAGCAGACAATTTTTTTAGTTGTGAAATTAGTTGATCTCTCTATATAAGATACTTAGGCTATTTTAATTCTAAGGTTTTCTTGAAAGTACAGAAACTTTTGTTTGTAAATCATGCAAAAACTGTTGACGCACTTCAAATAAATAATTTCATGGTCAAAAAATGTTACAAACTCCGCATGATCACGATGAGGACAATCAATTGAGTTACTCTCCGGTAACGAGCATTGGACCATCCCACCAATTCCGATCAAGAACCCAAGGGCAGTGGTGGATTTAATATTTACAAAAGAAATAATTCAATAAATACGTACTGTTATCCACGTATTTTTCCCAAAATGAATCGTAGATATTATGTGGAGTAAAAATTCCGAGATTAATAATAACAAAAGTATTAATGACATTTCCCACCTAGGGAAAATTCGCCACTACCCGGAGAAAAACCCGGGCCATGATGGGCTACAGAGATAATGTACACAACCGTGCCAATGTTGCGTACAGTTAGAAATAAACTAATATAAATAATAAGGATAAATATGCTTTATTTAAAAAAGAATATATTGTGTGAATATCAATCAAAATAAATCTAAATGTATGGAAGTATAAGTGAAGTCAATATTTTTCAATTTAAAATCTGCCTCTACCCGAGGGAAAACCGGAGAAAACCCTGGCCAGGATGGGTTTCGTGTATTAATCAACATAAAATGACGCCGTCGTTTTTTGAGATGGCCTGGACGGAGTGCAGACAGCGCCGCAACGGTTGAAGTTCGTACCTGCGCTGGAGAGCCACAGGGATCGTAGTTTAATTCGCAACTAAGTGCAGTGCCTCATCCATATGTATCTCCCCGGATTACATCTCCGATTGGCTGAGCGACGCGCGTTCTTATATCTGTCTCTTCCGCAGGAAAAGAAGAAGGAGAGAAACTTGCTTGTGTATTAATACAATTTTTTGAAATTGTCTTTCGTCGCCCCATCCTCCTCCGCCCGAAGTGCAAACCGAACTTCAATATTTGCGAGATTTCCGCGGCGCGGAGACGCGTCGAGACGGAGCCAGCGCGACACTTTGCGGAGAATGTGGCAAGAAATTGAATATCTTAGAGACGAGCCTCAATCTCGCCCCAAGACAAATCTGTTTCCGGGAACAGATCTTATCGTAACTTCTTTCTTTAATTAAAGAATCTGAAGAGAGGAAAGAGCAGTCTCGCAGAAGTCTTTTTGCTGGGGGAAAAAATGGAGGGGGAGGGATACCTGGGGAATGGGTCGTCTGTGGCTCATCCCTCTCCGTCGGAGAAATAGCGCGAGTTCGATCCTAACAGAGGAGAAATCCAGGATTGCATTTGGTAGGAGTGGGGGGGGGAGTAATTGATGTCCGTGGCGTCCTAGAATGTGGTGGATTTGGTGCCAAATAATGAACATATAATGCAATTTACTATTCTGTAAGAATGTTTCTTACTTTACATTGACAATACGATAGAATCCCTCTTAACCGACCTCAGATTAACCGGTATATCGCGTAGAACAGTTTTTTTCTCTTCCGGCGAATAGGAGCTGGCGTGTAGTGACTCAAACATTAATTGTTTGCTGGAAAGTAAAACCACATGATGCGAAGTTAGGTGTGCAACGTGTTGTGGCGGACAGAACGGGAGAAGATTGCTTCGACATTGGAATTTGTTTCTGAATGTTTTGTGTTCAGCAGATACGATACACTTGGAATTCTGTCCAAATCCACCACGTTTCTCATCGACAAATTCAACAAAAAAGTAGTTTTTTATAATATTTTTGAGTTCCTTTCGCTTTATCATAAATAAAACTTTTGAAAAAATTACGATTAAGAAAATATTTTTAGGCAAAGTATCTCTCTTGAGAAAACATTTTTTTGGAGGAGGAAAACAAATTGTATTTCAAAAATCGTAATAGTGTTTTAAGTTTCTAAATATGATATCATATAAAACAATATTACAGTTTATTCATTTTTGCTAGCGGTTTCTTTGACCTGCGCTAACTCGAAAAAGTCGACGTTGACGACTCGAGAAAGTAACTCGAAAACACCTACGACTTTTTAACATACAAGACAAAATTCTGCGATGATAAATTATTTAAAAATTAAATATAATTTTCATGTGCCCACCACTACACCCTTATATGACTATATTCTTGTGTGTTTTGCATTTTTTTTAATATGATGAGAATCTTCCAAACTGAGTAATTAGTCACCAAATAACGATCAGCGATGATTTTCGTAGCGCACGGGATATGACACTCGGGTCGCGTGATTAGGGGAGGGACAAAGTCATGAAAGTGATTCCTTTTGCCCCGATTATATTTGGCCTATTTCGATAATTGTTCGGACGAAACGAAGTATGTGTTAATGTTTGAGTCTTATATTCAGAAAATGAGGCGATTCATTTCCTAATCTAAATGTAAGTAACGAGGAAAACTCCGAATGTTAAGGACTGATCTGACCTTGGAAACGAAATGAAGAAGTTTTATATCACAAGCTTCTTTCACATCACTTGCTTCGTATCACAGATGCTCCTATTAACCCGATTTTCCTTTAAGGTGGGACCATCGATCCAAGTTAGTCAAATCACTCAGATGTATAATTGGTTTCTTTATTATTTTACTAATTGTTAACTTTAATGATAAAACGTTAAAACACAACAATATGAATAATATTGTTGAAAAATACATGACTTAATTTGTATCTATCAGATAATAGTATAATACAATCAATCTTCAGGAGATCGCTTGACTCGTTTGAAATGCATTAGAGAATGTAAAGTGTGTTTCGTGTTCTATGCATCTCTCCTCGGAATAATATTCTTCTAAAATCTTCCGGTGACCTACAGATAAAAGTGATGTAAAAACACTGCGAAACATTTGGTACAAATCAAAGTAATTTTTCATCACTTTCGTGTTTTAAACATTAGTATTTTTTTGAACATAATATGCTATTTATCGCACCATCAATTATAATTGTAATTATATTGAATTTAATTTTCATTTAAATGACTGGTGAGGTATGTTTTTTAAGTTAAAATAAAAATAAGAACAAGTCGCCAATTTCAGGTATTTTAATGATTTACTTCTACCTACACTAGTACTACCTTTCAAGCATGCTAAGTATTTAAATTAAAATAGTATTTGAGGAAAAACATTATCAAATGTGACCAGTAAGCAGACACCTTCCTATCAAAATTTTCTGTGAAAGTCTCCAAAATGGTTCCGTACATAGAAACAGTGCGCTAATTTATCTTTGAATCTCTAAAAACTCTCTTTTTGACAGATATATGACTCTGAAGGGTTCTAATGACGTTGGCGAACCCTAAAGCCCCAATATAATATATCTGTAATATTCCCGTTGACCGCTCATCCTCGATTCTTCAGATTGGCTGATCGATACACTGACATCGACTTCCCGGTCATTTTGAGCAATCGAAGCATAGAAAGAACGAGTAACATGCAAGTTCACAATTTCCTTCATTGACATGTTGGAGTCGTGAAATACCAAAAGTTTTGGGGATTCAGTATTGTCAGTGGTGTCAATAGTGTTCGCCATGAATCGAGGGTATATCAGAAGAGCTTGCCAGTACAACGTCCAATATTCTCCTTCACTGCACATTCCGTGCGCTTATGGTGGGACCAGAACTCCAAGTTAGTCAAACCACAGAGATATATAATAGTTTTCTTTATTATTATTCTAATTGTTTTAAAACACAATATTGTGAATAATAACGAAGAAAAAATATTATTTAA
Organism: Laupala kohalensis; assembly: GCA_002313205.1. Taxonomy (NCBI): domain Eukaryota; kingdom Metazoa; phylum Arthropoda; class Insecta; order Orthoptera; family Trigonidiidae; genus Laupala; species Laupala kohalensis. The sequence continues at coordinate 442,334 of NNCF01127014.1, forward strand.
TGTGTATTTATTAGTACAAAACAATATTCAGAAACTCGCTTGACTCGTTTTCAATACATAACAGCGTGTAAGAAAACATGGCGACCGAGCGCAACGTCTTCGCGATTTATGCGTCTCACCTCAGAAAAAGTGAAATATCTCTTTGTTATGTCCGGTGACGTGTAGATAAAAGTGATGTAAAAATACTACGGAAAATTTACCACAAGTCAAATGAATCTTCCATCACTTTCGTGATTTAAAAATTGGTTCTTTTTCAAAAATAAGTGTTTTCTCCGTAAGACGCAATGAATTACGCCATCATTTATAATTGCAATTATTTGATTTAAAAGACCGGTGAGGTATATTTTTAAAGTTGGAATCACTGTAAGTAAATATTACCCTGTTTATTTATGCCAATTTCAAATATTTTTGTGAATTAACTCTACCTACGCTAGTAATACCTTAAGGTTTATTTTTTCTGCTCGACTTGGACAATTATTTTGTTATTTTAAAAACTCTTTCTTTGACGAGGATAACATTATCTTCAGTCACGTGATGCGGATACCCTTTTCTGTAAAATAGTATTTTCCGCCCTTGTTGTTCATTTATTCTTTAAAACGTGAAAATATTTTCGTCATTGCTTTGCTCATTCGCTGTTTTAATAGTTTTTTTAATATTTTTACTATGTGAAGCCAATAATTATGTCAGGATATAAAAAATGTAGAAATAAATTGTGATACTAGAAATAAATAGTCTACGAAAGAGGTCGATGTAATAATTCAATAAATAAAATAAGCCCGTGGAAGTTTCTCCGTGTAAGCTCAAAGTAATTTGGAGTCAAATAATTCGAAATTGTGTACCTTAAGGGCACAAAAATTTATCTTTTTTTGTGGGGCTTTAAGGGCTCGTCAACAACAAGGTCATTAGAGCCCATCAAAAATTTACCGCCGCTGGGTAATTCAATATACAATTTGGAATTTTTTTTGCGGGGGGGGCGGGGGGGGTTGTTAAGCCAAGTCACTCTTATGGATATAATACCTTAAAATGGTCCAGGTGGCAGGATATACCTCATGGTTTGAATCCAGACTATGAACAATACGACAGTTGTAACTTAAACTTCTGACTGCTTGAATCTAGTTTCAAAACTGCTTGAAAGTGGTTCTTGACAAAGAAATCAGCTTATCGGTAATACTCAATGGCGTACGCAGGAGGGTGCTCAGGGGGCTCGAACCCCCACCCCCCTCTCCCCCAAAGCTAAAATATATACAATTGGTCTACAATTCCTTGCTTTACATAGGCTCTAGCTCCCATTTAGAATAAGAAAATAGTATATTTCGGTTGAATTTCAGGTGGATATTAATACTTATAAAATAAATAGTTCATAATAAGAAATATTATTTCCGATACGTGTGTACGGCTAAGGATTGAACTCTTCCCCCAAAAAAATTAAATAATAATAATAATAATAATTTCTACTGGTAATACTAACGAAGGTTGAAGAGTTGTTAATTGATAAGACATTCATACACAGGAAAACTGAAGGAAATGAAGTGAAAGGGATCCTTGGCTAATTAATATTCAAAATTAATAGCTACGTTGCTTCTTAAATGCAATCTATTTATGATTTGATTTTTGGTTGAAAAAAATTATCATCAATTTGTCGTAACATTTTCTCATCAATAGGTCAGCCCTAAAATTTCCATCTAGGTAGGTACTNCAGGAAATGAAGTGAAAGGGATCCTTGGCTAATTAATATTCAAAATTAATAGCTACGTTGCTTCTTAAATGCAACCGGTATCATGATGTCGATCAGTAAGCAAAGTATAAGTCGATTCGAGTTTGGAGATCAACAAAAAATTTCCCTAAGACCCTAAAAAAATGCCTTATTTTTTCAATGGCAAGTTCGAGTATTTGAAACGTTCTCATGCGTGTTGTTATGTTGTAAGATAGTGATGGCATTTAACATTTCAGTTTAGTTTCAACTTAGAATTTTATCTCAATTTTTTTTTCCTTATTGGAACCCAATTATCTATTTATGATTTGATTTTTGGTTGAAAAAAATTATCATCAATTTGTCGTAACATTTTCTCATCAATAGGTCAGCCCTAAAATTTCCATCTAGGTAGGTACTGTAATATACCGAGCGTAGCTAATTACAGTAATTAAGCGAAAAACAAGTTAATAAATTAATTGATTCCAACATGTATTCCAATCTAAATCGAAGTTAGGAAAAACCTTTATAATTATAAATTGATACAAAATAAACTGGTTACTTCTCGTGTTGTTAAACTGCATACTTTCCGTTCCAATTTTCAAAACAGCTACGACATGGTATTTCCCTTTCTGACAAAATTTTTCGCTTTTACTTGCTGTTCATTGGCACAATATGTTCCGTGATTACGCCAGGAATGATCATGTTTTCTAAAATTAAACTTTTTGAACAGCTCTCAGAGCACTATTGCCATTTCGTATACGTTAATAAAACGCACATATTTTCATTTTACACAAGCAAGTATTTGAATATATTAGGAAAATATAATTGAAATAAATGATTGGAAATTTAAATAAATCTCAAATATTTCATTAAGTAGCCAGTAAGTTAATCACTTGCTCGTACACGAAACTCCTTTTTTGTTTTCTTAGTTGAACTTTTTTTCTCAAAATTATGTGGTTCTCAACATTCTCCACTTCCAGTAGTATTTTTTAAAACTTACTGTTCATTTTTCCAGAGTTCTTTGTGTCTTTATTAGTCGTATCATGGATTTTATTCAGAAATTGGAAACTTATTCCATTTTATATTAAGTCTCATAATTAAAGATAGAACGAATTAAACTTGAACAACACTTTGAAGAAGTCAACTTTCTTCCACTTTTCTAGAATTAGCTTCGATACAAAGATCGCTACTTCTTTCTCCTCCCGAAAATCACTTCTAGAGCATCGTTAACACAAACTATATTTTTTTTTAAGTTTCAGTGGTTCAATTTGACATTCGCTCCTCGTAAAAGATTGGTTTCGGTGTAAAATTTATGTTCTTTTTCTGGTTTGTGTATACGAGACGAACATAATTGAAAATAGTGTAATGCTCCATTTTTGCCAAATTCTGTTTAAATAAAATATATTGACTAGGGATACAGACTGATGATTGTCGTTAGTGATACGCTGATTACAAAATATTTCGATTCCGATCTCCATTCAAAACTTTTTATCTCGACTTTCGATTCCTTATTTAACTCCGACTATAATAGACATAAAAGACTAAAATACAAATATCTCTTTATAACCAGATACAAATGGCTTTATCGTGTCAACAGCACATGTTTTTCACTTTGGGCAACATTTTGCTTTCTCTTATTAAGGCCTAAAACTACGCCATGTCAAATCCTTATACGGATATTCCTGTCAAACTTTATTTTGTTTTTATTGTTACTTTCCAAAATGAAAATAGCCGAAGAGCAATTATATTGTTCTTTTTGTTTTCCGGAATTTATCTACTTCATTTCGTGTAACGGGTTATATTAAAGACGAAATATTCCTAACAGTACGTGGAAGATCTTTGAGTTCATTTTAATGATCATAGCTAATAATTTAAAAATTGTTTCAAACATATAAATGGAAATTGCAGAGATGTAATCTAGTGAAAGAAGACTTTCTCATCTCCTTGGACACACATCGAGTGTCCTAGCCCAAAACTATTGAGAGTCGCAATTTCTCGACACTCTGATATTGAGAAGTATCGATAATTGAAAAAGGCCTATCTTAATAAATTTAATGTATATATTGTCAAAAAAGCAGTTATAAACTTTGTATGACCACTTGGATGACAAACTAATTTACTCTCTGAAAGTAAGCAAGTAATACCATCCCGTCATTTCCGATCAAGGGCCCTAAGACAGCCGCGGATATAACATTTCAGCACATTTTTTGTTAAAATTCAGAATACTAACAAATTTTATTTAACGAGACAAAAAAGTTATTTTAAAGTACGTATCACTATTAAATCATAGATTATTCGGAAAATATTGTAACTATTAATATAATTCTTTGAAAATCGTAACTATTAAAATAATTCTAAATTCAGGATGAATTATTACAATAGACCGCCGCCCCTATGCGAGGGTTTAGAGAACCTGTATATGAAATCCATCTCTACCCGAAGGAAAACCGGAGAAAAATCCGAACCACGATGGAGCTTACCAGAGTTAATGTCCACAACCTGTCCACAACCGTACCAAGTTGAGTACAGAAAAAAAAAAACTAAATTAACAAGAATAATAAGAAACGATAACAGCACGCAAAAGAGTTTTGAAATTTAATTCGATGTTTTAAAAGCAATGGCGTGATAAAGAACAAGATGAAAAGAGGCATTTCATATAAAAGGAATAATTTTAAAAACTAAACCTTTGATGGGAAATAAAAACCCACCTCAAATTATGGTGAACTAAAACTATTTTATATTAATTAGAATAATGTTTTCTGTAAGGCGCTTTCGACTACTCGACTCATACGCTTCCCCCGAAGAATTCGCTCAAACGTTCGCTCGGCCCCGTCCCCCTCCCTTCCTCTCGTAGACTCTCTTCTCCCCTCCTGCGCACTTCCGTTCGCGAAAGAGAAGTGGGGAATCCCCTTCGACGTATGGAGCGCTACGAACGCTGTTTGCGGCGACGAGATAAAAGAAAGGCGGTTCGCGTATTTTAATTAAATTTGTCATGCATAATTTTCTACGCCTTTTTTTGCCGCCTTCTCGCCCTCCCTCTAGTATTTCCATTCTGCCAAGAACAAGGGAAGAAAACTTTTCCGACTGTCCTTGTGTTATTGTCTCACCTCAGAAAAGCTCCTTGGAAAAAGGAAGGTCTTTTTCCCTTCTTGTCCATTATGCAACGTTTCAACTGCGAGAACCTAATTCCAAGAACGAAGATGCGTGTCAACGTGATTTACAAAGGGATTGTCTCATCAGTCGACGTTTATAATAATCAAAGTTAACTTCCTCTTTCGGATGTTGTAAGTTATGCTAATTCCCCTCATACTTTATCATGCAATTGGTTCAGTACACTAGATACTGATTAAATTCCTTTTTCAAGCAATTGTGTGTGATCCATTTTATTTATAATAGTTTCTGTCTAATTGTACACAAACTTGGCTCTGTAGCCCCATCACAGCCCTGGTTTTTCTCTGGTTTTCCTTCGGTTATAGGCGAATTTTCCTTTGCTCGGAAATGTTATTAATACTTTTGTTATGATTAATCACAAATGTTTACTACACGTATCTACGATTCATTTTGGAATAAAAAATTTATAACTATATATTTATTGAATAATTCATTTCATAAATATTACATCCGCCTCTGCACTTGGACTCTTCATCGCAATTGATGGGATGGTCCCTTGCTTGTTTCCGGACAGTAACTTGGTTTATTATCCCTCGCGTGGTTATACGCAGTTTGCAACAGCTTTATGGACAATAAAATTTATTTCAGTAACACAAGAGAGAAACTGACAGATTCAAGGGAGTGTTGCAGAAAAAAGATTTCCGTCAATTTTTGTAACGACGCTATCGAGTTCTTTATCTCTTATTAGATGAGTTCCCTCGGTTTTGCTCGCGTAAATTCTGTAATATATCCCAAAGTTTTTGTTTTTTTTCTTCTCATATCCTCATTCGCATTCACTGAGAATGTTATCCATTAATGTTGGAGGTTATGTTAGTATTGGTGTTTACCCGCAATCCCTTATTTTCACTGACGTAATTCAAAAATGTTTTTAGAAAACACTAATTTCCCATTTCACACCCTTAAGGGTGAAGTCTTATAAAATCCTTTCTTAACAGACATTTTTAATAATTTTTGTCACGCTCTTCCCATCCCCACAACTAGAGACGTACTGCACCTCATGTGGTCTGAAGGGTACATAATGTAATTGGAAATACGTTTTCTTGAACATAACGGTATTGGTTGTTGAAACATCTCGTCAACCCATGAAACTATGTATCCGATGCATTTTTTTAATATTTCAATATTAATTTTCAATTATCCATAAACCCATTTCCACCCCCACCCCTACCCAAGGGGTGCTAGTGGTATGTTTCTTTCATGAGGGCTGAGTTCAGACTTACACGATACAGGGATTTCACTATCAACTCAGTGTCGCCGAAAATTATGGACTGGTCACTGGTATGTCATGTTCGATATTTTTTTCTTAGCATCCTAGAGGTTCATACGGGTCGATTGGGGACTTTGATGTCTTCGAGAATCTCACTACTAATTTCACCGGCACCGAGAACTATGTTCTCAACACTAATATCGGTCACTTCCGATTATTTTTACATTTCACTCCTTCTCACCCCAACACAAAGGGTGTTTATTCTTTATAGGGGGTGATCGTGTACTTATGTGACAAAGAGGGTGTTACTTCGATTCAGCGGTCACAAACATGATTCATTCAACGCCAATATCTGTCGTTTTTTATTATATTTGCTCTCCCACCCCTACCCTAGGGATGCTAGGGGTATATTATCTGCAATGTGGACTGATTGCTAACTTAGAATGCATCTGGGACGTCATTATCCATCCCAACGCCACCGAAAACTATGGTTTCGAATCTAATATCTGATTTTCCCATTATTTTTACATATCCTATTCTCACCCCCTCTTTAAGGGCCTTAGTGATGGCTTACCCCCATAGTGCTTGTTGTCATTTAGTCAGTCATCTGTGTATCAAGTTTGGTTTCTCCACGCACTCTAGAGTTATGGTGGGATACATACATAAAATATTCCAACCCCCATTTCATCCTCTTAGGGATGGATTTTCGCAAAATCGTTTTTTAGCGGATCTCTACTCCCTAAAAGGAACCTATCTCTCAACATTCAAGTTTGTAGGTTTTGTAGTTTTTAAGATTTCGTGTTTAGTCACTCAGTCAGTGGTATTTCGCTTAATTTTATAT
>NNCF01127014.1:449852-474342 GCA_002313205.1 Laupala kohalensis
TGAAATGAAATGGGTGTGAATGATTATGAGTGAATGTTGTGGTGGAATGATAGGCAGGGGAAACGGGAGAACCCCGAGAAAACCTGCCGCGAGCACCGCTCCGTCCACCACCTCGGATTCTACTTGGATCGGACCGGGTTTGAACCGGCGTCCCCAGAGGTAGAAGGCGAGCGCGTTACACACTGCGCCACGGGTCGCCCTCACAATTTCACGGGGAGTATTTGACGAAATGCTTCCAATGTCTGTCTACCTGCAATTTTTAACATAAAATGTATCGTCTTATAAGGTATTACTTTAGCTGAGTTTCTGTTATCTAACTTGGCAATCTTCAAAAGCCCTGCAAGTCAAGGGCTGGAGTTTTAATTTTTGTGCGAACTCGAACTTCTTCTACAGATAACTGCATACTACCACTTCTCCTGACAGCGAAATTTTAAGTATAATCATTTTTCTGCACAGGCATTCAGTGAAATATCGAGCTATGTTAATAAATATTTGTTCTAAATTTAAATAAATAAATTTATCGTCAAGAAAGCAGTTACAAACAGTATGTGACAACGTGGAGGACAATATACTAATTAACTTTTCGGAAGCGAACAAGGGACCCTCCCATCAATTCCGATCTAGGGCCCTAAGGCAGAGGCGGATTTAACATTTGATATGTTCGCTATAATATACTGAAGAAGAAAATCGTAGTTCACATCGCAACACATGGTGCGTCCTAATTTGAGGGGGTGAACAAAATAAATTTCTAATTTTTGAAACTCTGCATTGCGATTACTCTTCGTAAATATTTTAACGTACCACAATTTTATTTTAAATTTCATGTGGTCTTAAGAAACCAAGCGATCACAAGACAAACTTTGAAAGTATTTTGACACTTCTTCCCGCAGTCTATCAAATTTAAATACTTGAACTTATTTAGTATTCAACTTCAGGAAATATGCACTGTTACTAAATGAATTAACATGTGTTTTTCACAAACTCTATTAACTAAAATATTTCATGTCAGGGAAAGTGGCGTACAGTGAGAAATTTTTTTTTTTTTTTTTGTACGTTATAAAAATATTATGCAATTCTTTCTACATATTCCCTGTATAAAGTGAAGTTTCAACTACCATTTTGAAAATAAACATCCAGGATTTCTCACAGTAGTTACGTTTTAACCCGAAACATCCGTTACTGTAAAGTGTCTCGTTACCCTGTACTGGAAAACATTGAGACGCCACATGGGTATCAGTAAAGCAGCTAAAATAAGACATAAGGATAAATAAAATTGTGTACTAAAGCTTTAAATTATTATTTATTATTATCATTCTTGTTTATTACGAAACAGTCAGTGTTGAAGTGGTATTCTCATCATGTTGAACATTTTGGCTCCATCCAACAAATATTAACTGCCCAAGGAAATATCTTTTAAATTACAGAAAACTATATCAGCATTTTGGTAATTGAAGGAAATTGTCCTAGCAATTCTATTGTATTCTGGAGATTTTAGCGATATTGGAATGACGACACTGTATCCATAGAATTATTCCATGCCAGTCTTCTTATTAACCTCCCATGTATTTATGAACTTCAAATCAGTATTAACTGCGAGTTCATACATCTTTTTTACAATTGTCAGGTACAAGCAGTCCATAACACATTTTCGAAATATTATGTCTGAAGTAATTATTCAAAACTTTGTGAATGTGACTGAAACTGAATCATTTTATATTCTTAGTTCATCTGAAACCCCACTTTTTTCCTTTCCTTTTTTGCATATCAAGCTAACATTTGAAAAGGAAGACTTTTGAAACCGTTACACTCCGAAGACTACTGTTGAGCCACACTACGCACCACAAATTGTTTTTTCAATAAAAAATGTCCATAATTTTACTTTCCGGTACGTTTGACATGTAGAACGGAACTATATAGCTCTGATGTCCATTCAAATAAATATGTAAGTAGGCACATTATTATGTAAATGTACATTTATTGAAGTTGTTAAGAGTCAAAAGGGGTTACTACGTATAAAAGTTATTACATAAGTATTAAATCCGCCACTGCCCTTGGGCCCTTGATCGGAACTAATGGGATTGTCCCTTGCTTGTTTCCGGAGCGTAACTTAGTTTATAGCCCCCACGTGGTCATACGCATTTTGTAACAGCTTTTTTGACAAAGTTTACTTGAGAAAACTATATGGATTTACCAAAACATAATCCAGTCAGATAAGGAAATATATCGGGGTGCACTAAGATAATTACTCTTTCATTTAACAACAAATTTATTTAATAAATTGAAATAAATCTATTCTTTTTTTTAATAAATAATAAATTTATTGTCAAAAAACAGTACAAACTGCGTATGACCACGTGGAGGAAAATAAACTAATTTACTCTCCGGAAGCAAGCAAGGGACCATCCCATCAATTCCGATCAAGGGCCCTAAGGCAGACGCGGATTCAAAAATTTAAGCAAAAGTTCCTAGATAAAATAAAAAGTTGGCTGCGAGTTATAATACTAATAGAATGTCAATATGTTTGTAATTTTAAGCAGAAAATTACATGTACAAGTTATTATCGAACTATAGATTATTCTGAGTATAGTGTTTAAAAATCATAAGAATTGAAATAACACTAAATTCACGATTTATTGTTACAATAAACACGCCCCTAGACAAAGCCTAGAGAACCTGTATGATAAATCCGCCTCTACCCGAAGGAAAACCGGAGAAAAACCCGGGCCAGGATGGGGCTACAGAATTTATGTACACAAACGTGCCAATGTTGAGTACACATAAAACTAAATTAATATGAGCCATAAGACAACACAATCATGCAAGAAAATAGTTTTTGAAATTGTTATAAGTTGTTTAAAAAGTACTACAGCAATGGCGTGATAAAGCACAAGACGAATTTAACTTTTGTTAAAATCAATAAATTCTTTTACAGTGTAGAAGCACTGGTGCAGGAGGTAGTTTTTAACCGCGGATTTGAAGATATTCAATTTCATAATATCTTTTATATTCTTGGGCAGGGAATTATATAGAACGATTCCCGAATGGTATGGTCCCTTTTGGCAAAGAGTGGTTGACACTCTAGGGCGATGAATATTACTACTATTGCGTGTATAGTGTTCGTGAACGAGACTGTTTCGTATAAAGCAAGGGTGGTGCTTCAGTAATTCGGTCTTAACAAACACGACCGTTTCATAAATATAAATGCAGGGAAGTGTTAAGATATTTAATTCCTTGAATAAAGGTTTACAAGAGTTTCGGGGGTGAGATTTACAAATTATCCGAACTATCCTCTTCTGAATTCTGAAAGTTTGAATACTCTGACCGGAATTACCCCAGAAGGTAATGCCGTAACGTAAATGGGAGTAAACGTTTGCAAAATAAACGCAACGGGAAATACGTGGACTAACTGCGTTAACTAAGATTCGGAATGCGTAACACAAATTGCTTAATTTGGAATTAGGATTGTCAATGTGACAATTCCATTTGAAGTTGTCTTGAATATGGAGACCTAAGAATTTTTCTTTTGTTGGTTCTTTCCTAACCTGTATATAGAGAATTACTGATATTGTACATTACTAATAAGGAAGGTATATGGGAGTACCAATTGAGTTAAACAAGATAATTAATTTTGTCATTATTTAGAACAAAATAAATTTCATGTACAAAAGAAACCTATTACACTTTAAAGTAAACAGAAATATGGTCAGTCACGTAATGGAAGTTGAGATGTATTTACCATCGCGTTTTTGGTGTTATTAAGAAAAAGAATTTCAAATGATATATACAGAATTTGAAGGATGTGGTTATTGTTGATTTAAGTTTACACGTGGAAGTAGATCATTTAACGTTGACCAGTTGGAATATTTTTTAATTGAAGATGAAATGCTGCTACGTATCAGGCTACAGGAGAAGACATCTTCTCTAGTAAAGGCCATTGAATGGTCATTTGTTAACGCCAAACGGCCATACATTTTAAGTGGCCAGCATTGACCGGGTCATTTATGACCACCAATTTGGCGATAAGAAATGGCCACCCCCACGGCCATTTTTACTAGAATTCTTATCTCTATAAAAATGTATAATCACATATAGTACATTGCAGCACAAAGTGCTCTGGCATGAAGTTCGTTCAATGCAAGAGGCATCGAGCAAGGAGTAATAGATGACCACGCGAAAGTTCTAGACGTATCTTTGACAAAGGGAAACATGTAACCTTTTTACGAACTTTTGTTATGTCAGATATTATATACACAAATACCAGAGCATTCCCTCTATATCTCGGGCAAGGGTCAATACTTTTACGTGGAATTTGAGAAATGACAGTCGTTAAATCCAGTTTTCTACACATCGCATCCTAGGTTTTTTTAAGTCTAAGCAAATACTATATTACTAGGATAAAATTGCAATAAATTTATTATAAATTGAGATATTTTGTGGTTTTATCTTACGAAGGTGGAGGACTAGTGTTGGCAATGAACTTCAAAAGATAAAAAACGCTTGCGAGGGAGCGTGGGGGACCCCTAATGATGACAGATAAATAAAATGTTTAACCATACCAATAAACATCGAAAAGATTTCACCGGAATAATATGACATGCGTCGTGTTTTCGACTCAGAAATAGGACTCCATCACAAAGATAAATTATTGCTGAAAGAAAACTTTGATAAATTGTCTGTATTTGTTAAATGACAGTAACTGAAGGAAGTTTTGATTAGTTTGTATGACATAAAAATCTAAATTATTTAAATATTTACCTATTCATTTATTTATTATCAATATAATAATGGCTATTTGCGGAACTACTGAGTATGAGAGCCCTATTAAATGTACATGTGATATTGAATTATTCTCGCGTGCAGTTCCGCCGAAACGCGGTATGGGAAAGGGGGATGCAGTTTGCTCCAGACCCCCAGAAATGGTGACCTAAATATCCCCCATGAGGCATGAAAACAATTTTTAATACCAAATCAATAAAAATTGAGAAGTTAAAACCGGAAAAATATAACATTTGTCATTTTAGTCTATGAGAAAGACCCCTTAAGGCTAAATTAATTATTATTGGAAGTTAATGGTCGATAAATAGTTGCTGATATATTATTGTCGATTTTGTTAAATTACAGGAACAACTAAGAGAGAGAGAGAGAGAGAGAGTTGTTTGTGTGATATAAATAGACGACATTAGTGAAGAACTCTCTAGTTCATTTAGTTGTAAATTACCTTTGTGTGAATTTACGATCTACTAAGTATGATCGGTCAACTAAATGTGAATATTAAAAAAAGTATTGAATATTTTTGTACGTTTATTTACTATTTAGACCTAGTGAATGGGGGAGAGGTGTAGGAGCTAGAAGAAGGAGAAGAAGGAAAGGTGAGGGGGTCCAAAATTCAAAATCTCCCCCAAACCCTCTCGGCAGTCCTGTGGAAGTTTATTACTGAAAATATTTGAAATAGTTTGGTGGCATATACATTACGATCTAGGTCATAATAAAAAGAAAACACACCAGTAAGATTATGATTTACGAGTGACTCGAAATCTTAAATTGTTCGCTCATATATGAGGAAGTCTTCCTTCGGCAATAGCTACTCTGAAAATTTGTCAGTACAATATAAGAATTGATTTGGGATCTTTAAGTATCTTTTAAACCAATCCAAACGATTTTTTTCTAATTAGTCAACAAAATCTTAAGTTGATGAACTGTAATTTGAACTCACGTTAAACCATATATATATAATATTATAAACAATATTATAATATAAGTGTATGCGTTAAATCACATCGCCATCCTTTCGAACGCAGATGTTGTAGCTGTATCGCTTACTGAGTCGCTCCTGGCATCTAGTGGCGTAATAACAAAACAGGGTGTGCGATATGCATCTCCCTTGTGCTCCTCCAGAGGCTTTAGCGCATTCTAGTGAGACAAAAGTAAAGTAAGAATTGAGAGGAGACAGTACCAAAATTGCGCACTTACGTGATCTACCTCCGACTTTTTCCAAGTCATGGTAACAACCAAGCTAATGAAAAAATAGAAAATAAAACATGAAAAAGTCTCATATTTGAAGAAACGGTTTCGGCATTCGCCTTCGTCAGTCATAGATATTCTTAGTCAGTCACGAGGGATTCTTCTCTATTCGTTTGAAGTGGACCGACACGAAGGAAGGAAAATTTAAATTTGAATTTCGAATAATTTACTGTTGTCTTTTTTAACTGGGATGGGTAGAATCTCCTAAGGACCAGATTAATAAATAGACAACTGTCTTGCTGGCGCTCACACCTGTGGATTTAGTCTGATATCTATCATAAATCACCTATCTACAAATAAGTAGCGGAACGAGACTCTCAAGTCATAATTGTTTCATTGTACTTCTTGTCCCAATCATAATATTGTCCATCGCGTTATGCCAAGGAAGTAGTATCATGGTTCAAATGAGCCGCTCATTGACTCTAAAGCACTGTCACCAACATCGACAACAAATTGATAAACAACTAACAGGTGTACCAATTCGTAATATAATGCAATGTGTGTTGTTGGTTGTGCGTTAATGTGAGAAAGCGGCACTAAAGTAGGCTTTGTGAAATAGCATGTTAAATTATGTGACATTGAATTGATTTGTCGCGTACCGTTAAGATTTTCATTGTCTTGTATAGAACAATTTAAACCCAATTCAGTGTTTTTTCGAAGAGTGTTCATTTGCTCTTCAATTCACATTCACAATGGTGAGAGAAAACAACGGCGAGAAGGACTTAACTGTAAAGAAGAGGAAAAGTAAAGGATCTAGCAACTCTTCAGCACATACTGCTGGAGGATCAGAAACTGATGTGTACCAGGTATTGTATTTTTGATCTCCACAATACTACTGAATAGAAACAAGCATTCTCTAGTATTTATAACCTAAACTTTTTCTTGTCATTCATTTAGTGATTGTATACATTGTTGCTAGAGGTGTCAAAGTGCTTTATATGCTTGATTTATTTTTACATTATGTTTCCTGAAATCAATGTATTCTTATCAATTGCAGTTGGTTAACAGAATAACCAACTAATATATGCTACTTTGTTTTATCTTGGTGTTCGCTTGTAGTAAAATAGTAAATTTCATATTTTAGGCTGTGATTGATTTTGAGGAGGGGGAAGCTGCTTCACGAGATCCTGAAGGTGATACGAAACTCTTCTGCAACACTTGTGATGAAATACGTAAATTGATGATGGAAGTAGCAGTCTTGAAAACCAAGAACACAGAAGCTGCAGCTGCAGAAATTACTGAGAAACAAATATCTGCTTCTCTTCTTTTTGTTGTACTGAAGAAATTAAATCGTTTGGAGAAATTTCGTACTAAGAATTCCCGTGATGTCCTTAATAGAGAAAAACTTCAGGTTGATAGTTACCATTTGCAGCTTCAAAACTTGCTGTATGAAATTCTACATCTTAAGAAGGAAGTGACAAAATGTCTTCAGTTCAAGTATGTTGGATTGTCTGCTCTGTTTTTATTGTAGTTCTATGTTTGTTTCATGTAATTCCATTTAGAGAAAAATGTTGTAGGTTACTGGCTTTTTAATAATATTGTGTTATTATTATTTTAGTGGAAACCTATGCTATCAATCAATACAATACGGGTTCACTACTAGCATATTATATTGAAACTTGCTAAAGAAATACGTGGAAATTTCTGCTCTTAAGTCAAATTGGTTTGAAGATAAAACCTTCTGAAGAATTCAAAATGTGGCTCTAATAACACTATTTTCAAGATAATTAAAAAACAAATTGACAAAAAAAATGAAATTTTTTATTATAGTATAAATTAAAAGAATCATCAATATACAAAAAAGTATCAAATGCTGAAATGTAATCGTCCTGGTCATTGGAAGATTTTACATGGAATTACTCTATTAAATTATTATTAAGGGCTGTGATTACAACTAAGAGGAATTGGATTCTTCTTGTAACATATTTCTGTTAATAGCAACTTTGTACGTCAAAAACATTTTTATTTATATTACAATACAATGATACCAAAGTAACTTAATTTTCTTCTTTCATTACATTGTTGATAATGTAAGTAAAAACAAATGTAACATTTGTCTGAGCATTACATTTAGTAATTACCACTACTGTTTTCACTCCAGGCAATCTTTGTATATAGTTATGGACTATAACTTTTCATTATTACCAACTTTATTGCCATCCACATATTAATTTCTAATTCAATAGTTATAATATGATTAATGTTTTCTTGTTTGTAGGTCCAAAGATGAAGAAATTGAATTAGTACCAGTGGATGAATTTTACCAAAATGCTCCACCTTCTGTCTCTCGTGAAGTAAGTATTTTAGTGATTGTAATTTTTATCATTTTAACGTATACATCATTTAGTTTCTACATAGTTAATGTATCATTTAACTTGAGTTATGTTATTATTTGGATTAACTTAGGTTAAATAGTTTAAAATTACCAGTTTGTTGCAACTTAACTTTTCTGTGACTGAAAATTTGTCTTCATTAGTTAACTATTCTTTATCTTGCATCTTAACAATAATAAGAGTTCTTCACATGGAAATTCATCCAGGATCCTTACTTGTTTGATGCGAAAGTTCCCTTTTTTTCTTTCAGGAAGTGACGAGGACTGACGAACACCAATTGAAACTGGCTCGACTGGAGTGGGAGCTTGAGCAACGTAAGGAATTAGCTGCTTTGTGTCACAGGCTCCAAGCTGACAAAGAGAAAGTAGCCAGAGAAATTCAAAGTAAGCGGGAACGTCTTGATAACCTTACACCCCAATTGAAGAGTATTCTGGAGGTAAAGTGTGAATTCAGATGAAACTAACTAATAGTAATTTAGACTTTAGATGCAACTAGACTGTTGTTAATAATATAAACTTGGTTATCTTTTCTGTGTCAAGGTTACAGATCTGTTATAATTTTGTTTCCAAAAGGAAACTGGATTTTAATTTAATTAGTTATCCTTGTCCTAAGCATTGTAAAGTAATTCCTATAAGGATAGTATTCAAAGATGTAATAATTAAATGTTTTTGTAGTATTCCCTTTTTACTAGTCCTAGCTATAGTTAAAGTTGGCAATATCCAATATTATAGTATGTGAGGTTGCTTTATCCTGAGCGTGTATGCTTTTCTTTGTTATCCTTGTTATTAGATTGTTACAAATCATTATATTTTGTGAAAATGCCAACAAAGATGGCTTGCTTTTGTCATCATGAAGATCAATTACTTGGAAAGTTGAAGTTTGGTTACTTTGGACTGTTGCACCAACAAAAATATGGAAAAAATTCTTTTGCCATGAGGCCTGCTCTTCCACCTAATCATTGGACTTGGGAGAGGGAATTGGGAAGGAGAGATGTTGGGTTGCCAGGGAATTTTGGGTACCGAACCGACATTAGTCTGAAGTAGGTGAGAGAAACCCCAGCTGAAATCCTCACTTAGTTTGGTCAAGCTGGGTTTGAACCATGAAACCACAGGAGTAATGACACTAAGACCACCACTGTCGGTCTATGATGAAAACGAGATCTAATGATGAAATGAACTCATTTTGGTATGAATTTATTAAATCAATATGAAATATTTTTATCATTCTTGTTTTTTTTTCTTTCTTCTTTCAGGTAACAAAACCTTTGCAGGACTATTTGGGACTACCTTTGGATAAGACTAGAAAGCAGCATCAAGCAGCTTACTTGCTCCCAAAACCCCTTTACGTGTTGTATGTTCAAGTGGATGCGTACAGAGAAGCTTGTGGTATGTTTAAGGAAATTATTTTGATGATTCAAAATTTCATATAATAGTATTGATTCTGACTTCAAAAGTAAACCCAGAGTTACTTAAATGAATAAAATTATAGATTCACTTAAGTGAATTAAACAATAGTCACTTAACTGTAATTTTTTTCCATGTTTTCTTCTGTTGTTCGCCAAAACTTGTTAAAGAAAATGACTTTTCATTATTTACTCTTAACATTGTTTTTTGTTGTCTTGCCATTCCATGGTTCCAGTACGGTATATTTTGTATAAATGTATAACTCACATATTGCCACTATATAATATTGATTTCTTTTACGTCTCCCAGTATTATATTTATATATTTGTAGAATAATTTTCCCTGAATTTCTTTTTATTATTGTTTTGTATTATTATTTTTTATTATCATCATCCTGAGAAGTATTATACGTTGTAACTAAACTAATCAGTGAACTGTTTGGTGAATGTTTCCCTCATTGTTTTTCATTTTTTTGTGTCCTGTAGATTCCATGATGACTGTGTCAGTCAGTGGAGACGAGGAGGAAGCGAGACTTCTGAAGCAATCCCTTGATGAATCGTCTGCTTTTGATGAATCAGACTCTGATCAAGAGGTAATTTCCTCTCTTTTTCTGTCCACTGATATAAAAACAATTTTTGAACAAAATATAAGTGCTTGTTCTAATCATTTGATCATTTTGACATTTCCTTAAGAATCAGTTATTTTGTTTCCTACAGTTCAATTTAAGAAATTCTTAACTAGATGTTGGTTGAAGGGTATAAATTACAGATTTGTAAATAAGAAGCATAAATCTCAGTTGGAAGATTTCTTAATGGAAATCATTTTCATATTTCTTAGTTAATTAGAGTTATTGAAAAAGTTTTATGTTATTCGGCTTAGGAACTTGGTGACTGTCAAACCCGACATCATCGCAAAATGTCTCGTGTAGATCGATTAGAAGAAAGAAAGAAGAAACTTCTAATGAAACATCCTTTAACTGTTCAAGTTCTCATCAAATTGCAAGGTTGGTTCTTAAAGTATTTGGACAGAAAACGATATTCCTTGAGCTGTGAGACACATTTGTCTAAATACTGAATATATATTTTTAACTAAACAGTTTTGCAGTCTAAATTTTCTTGTATAAAGCCAACTTTGTCTTAAATGTCTAATTCCATTTCACATATAAAATATATTCAAATGTAGTGTGTTATATTTTTTGTTAATTATAATTTTTTTTTTAATGTTCAATGTGTGTTTGAAATGTTGATTACTTTGTTGTAATATTTGTTGTCCTAAATCCAAATATTTTAAATCTTGTGTAATTTGAGAAATCAGATTCATTAAATACTTTTTTATTTTTATATTACAGATGAAAATAGTTTGACTTTGAGTTTCCACTACCTGATGCATTTGCATATTGTAACAGTTAATATTCAAGTTAGTTTGATTCAATCTGTACATGGGATATCTGCTGGGTAAGAACAAGTTTTTTTACATAAAGTATTGTCTGATATTCAGTCAGTCAAGTCTTTGTAATAAAATAAATCCAAACATGTTTATACTTAGTTACTAAATTTATTACAACTTTCTGGTTATAGTCGTGAAGACTCTTGTAGCACTGTACTTCCGGTTATATGTCTTATAGGTTCAATAACTATTGTCATTCATTTTTATGATTTGGGGGATCTTACTTCCATCATCAGCTGAGCACTGCTGGAACTCTTGTGATATATGGATGTACTTCCCAATCACAGTTTTCCATGGTGGTATTTTAAAATTTCAGTTATGATTTAAATTATTAGAAGTAAAGTCTTTCCCTACTGTTTAGTTAAGTTTGTAGGTGGAGCAGTGTTAACAATTGTGCATCATCACACACTTCATGGATATCTTGCCAAATATTTTGTGGTTTTTCTGATATTCCAGTTAATTTAAAATTAACCTCCCTAAAATGTCTTTTTGCTTAATACCAATATGTTTTGTTTGTCTAATTTATAATTTTGTGTCATCTCTTCTTTCTTATCCTTTCAATATTTTGTGCAGATGCTTAGTCATGCTTGACTGGAAACAAGGGTTAGATTCCCCAAAAACATTGTCCGGAAAAGTATGAAAAAATTTAGTGAAGATCCATTGTAAATTAAATTAATTTATTTGACAGGCTTATCTTAAACTTTAATTCATTACTAATAATAACAGGGAAGAAAAATTGTGGGAGATACATCTAGCCAGAATCATATTGTCCCAATTATGCGTGACTGGAGATGGGAGTAAGGTTTTCTGAAAGCAGGTTCCCACTAAAAAAAATTTTTAGAGAAGTTAAATGCAATTTCATTTAATTTATTATATTACAAAGATTTCACTGTTTGAAATTCCTTAAGAATATCATATTCCTTTTTATGAAAGTAGAATCATTACAAACTGACTACAATGATTCTTTTGAGATTTTAGTTTAAGTGGGAAATTTATTGAATTTTTCAGGGATCTCATCGCTCCTCATAACATCTTGACTGCTTTGTTCCCACAAGATTTGGGTACAGACAGTCCCAACATGGCTAATCACTATCAGTTACAACAACTGGGATTGGAGTCATTCCCTAACTACATCGGGGAGTTGGGTCTCCCTTACATCTGGGCTCAACGCTTGGCAGGATTGGACTTCATGGGGCAGCAGAATGTGGATCTTGCTACAGACAAACAGGTGATTCAAGTAAATTGAAATTATATAAATATAAGTTTATTGTCAGAAAAGGAGTTACAAACTGCAGCTGACCACATGGAGGACATTAAACTAATTTACTCTGTGGAAGTGAACAAGGAACCATCCCATCAATTCCAACAATTCCAACCTTAAGACAGAGGCAGATTTAACATTTTATAATACTCTTAAGATAAGAATGAAAATTATTCACTACTTGTTATAATTTTAACAGAATACGAACAAATTTGTTGTATTAATTAAACACAAAAAAGTTATTTCACTAGTACATGTTGTTATCAAACTATATATTATTCAAAATATTGTTTATAAATCATGAATTTAAAAATAACTCTAAATTGAAGATTAATTATTTTGATAGACCCAATAGAATTGTGTTGATTTATTCCAACAAGTACATTTAAACCTTGGATTCAAGTGAGTAAGGGATGAGCACTTGGCTTTAAATATTAAAGTAAATTTGAAAGATCTTTCTCTTTATATGATAATTGTACTGTTTTGACATTTGAGCTTGTGGAATTTTTATGTATTTTCAAAGATGCTACTGTATGACTTCCTCACTAGAATTGCCAACGGCTATTAAACAAACCGAATAAGTATATTATTTGTATAGGTATCAATTGTAGTCACGAAAACAACTATTTGCTTTAAAAAATACAAGTTCTTAATTCAACGAACTAAAACACAAGGTAATATTCGTTCCACAAGCTTGATGCAGAAAGAATAGAATAGCATCAAAGGACCGAGTGAATTGAATTGGTGGTCAGATGTTGTCGTCAGATGTAATTGTAAAGAAATCCAAGAATACTACCAATATAACACAATGTACACCTATCATTATTATGTGGACAATGGCAATGTAAAAGCGTTCACGACACTGTGTACAAGTGCTGTAGCAACATCAAGCGAGTACACTGACAATAAATATATCATTAATTGTCAATAGAGCAGTTACAAGCTGTCTATGATCATGTTGAGGAGAAAAACCTAAATTGCTTCTACTTCTTCACTATTTATTTATTTACTGTATTCCTCTAAGTATTCCTCTTTGGTTGTATTTTCTTTTAGTATAGTCACCACAAATCTGAAGATAATACTTTTACACTTCTAATGAACATTGCACTTGATAAGCAACATCAAGTTCACTCAGACAAAAGGAGTACTTAGATCTAACATGAATATATTGAGGTAGAGTGGAGAATTGTTTGAAATAAAATATAGAAACTATGATTTGGAAAAACAAGTTAATCCTAATTAATGTTTTGTGTGCCAATTGGCATATCAAAACCATAGAGAAATTGAAGAGTGTATATGTTAGACATTAAGGCAAAGCTACTCAAAATTTAAGATGCTAATCATTCCCCGAGTGCTTATAAACAATTATGTAAATTACATGTTCCGTTGTATATCTTTGTAGCTGTTCAATAATCACACCCTTGGAAAGAAATGATTGATTAAAACTTTTAAAGTTGGTCATTTATTATTATCTATTTGTTCTTGTTACCTTCCACTTGTTACACCTTGTACAATATCACTTCATGTATAATTTTTAATTTTAAACTGATTTAGTTGTACTGCCTTTAATTTTTCTCAGTGATAGCAAAGTAAAGAAGTTGTTTGTAATCCTTAAATGGTTTTGTTTATTTTACAGGGAGTGTATGTGGAGCCTAAAGATGTAGTGAGCCAAGTCAGTGTTGAGAAGGTGATAAAATCCATTCGACATCGATTAAGAGCTCGTCTTGCTTTATGTCGACAAGTACAAGCACTTGGTAAGCAATAGTTTTGATAATGTTAAGTAAATTTGTTGTATGTGGTGATTATCTTCTTTTGCCAATGTTTCAAGCGTGATTTAGTTACTGGAATGTTTTTGAAGGAATTCTTAAATGGATATTCATTTTAGTACTCAAATAATCCCTTTCATAAATTCAAACCTGCTAATGTTAAAAATTCCCTTTATAATAATTTTATTGAGATTAGACTCTTGACTTAGTGATTAGTTCAGAATTTTTATTGGTTTTGTCTCCTAGACTTGGAAGTGCATTTTTTGTACAAAGATTTAACAAGTGCAACAAATTATTTATTGGGTATACAAAATAAAATGTCTTTAGGTAGAAAATAGTATTGGAATATAAACTTTAAATGTGTTAATGAAAGTATAAAGAATAAAGAAAAATAGAGTAAGTGACAGTGAGTAAAAACCCCAAGCATAGTATAAATTAAATAGATGCTAGTGATGCAATTTTACTTTGTTGTATTGTTTTACTTTGTTGTTGTTAAATTTGTGATACCTGACAGAGACTGGACTGGTTCTCGTCCCTCATTCATTACGCAGCAACTTTCCTGCTAAACTGTGCTCCTGTTTGACTTCATGGCGTCTTATTACATGGGAGGAATACAAGGAGTTCAGCTTCTCGCAGTCGCTTGTGCGCGAGGGGATTGTGTGCTCCTCAGACACCTTCTATCATGCTGTGCTCAGTAGAGGAACAGGTATTATTGATGAAATATTTTGAGTGTTGTTGGCATTCACCCAGGACTAATTTTGGGAGCTCTTGCTCCCATCGTTGCCCCGACTAATCATTAGGCATTCTTCCCCTAGTGGCACGTTGTATAAATCTTGGAATCAAATTTTCCTATGAAACCTCGAAGTTGGAGGCAAGTAGGGAGACACATTTTGAAATTAAATATTTCCTAAATTATATACACTTTTCAAAATTTAACAATTTCTTTTGTATAATGTTTTGGCAATCTTGGCTGTCCGGGAATAGCTGCATTGAGATGTTGAAAACAGACATTTCAGCCATCTTGCTAAGGTCTTCTTCAGTGTACTAATGCTTTGACTGTTATGCTCCAGGTTTTTATGTTCCTGACCAAAGGGTGTGGTCTTCCCTGAATGATCGTGGCTGGGAACAAATAGGTGTTGGGGTATAACTTTTGTATAAGTTAAGGAGAGGTTGACAACAAATTTTTATAGTATTTTATTGAATTTTGTGTGTATAATATTTCAAAATCGATTTTCTCCTAGGAACTTTCTTTATTGGGCACGTTCAGACATTTCATTAGATATTTTATTTTATTTCTTTATTTAAGAACTAGTGTTACAAATTTTGTAACATGCGTGAAGTATTACAATATGTATTTTACAGAAATAGAATAAAATTTTTGTGGGCAAAGAAAAAATGAAAAATTTACTGTATGATATAGTTGAATTGATTTTGTAATAACAATAACATGAAAGTGTAAACACAATTTTGAAAAATCATTTTTAACAACTTTACATAACATAGATGTAGAAGTTTAGTGCTATAACAGATGTAACAATATAAAAACTAAAGTAACAGCTTGTTTGACAATAAATTTCTTTACTTACTATGAGAGAAGACCTTGCTTTTAATGTTTTGATTGTGAAGTATTGAAATTTCTTGGATATCACATTAACATTTTGTCTAATAATGATTCAAAATGTTAAGACTCACTTTTGTATGAAATGTGCATGTACCTCACAGTAACAGTCAGTGCATTGTATGTCTCCACTAGTTTCCTGCACAAGATACGCATTCTATTATTTTATCATGAGCTATACTTGTATTTTTAATTGCAGCCAAGCTTATCGCGTTGATAGCAGTGAAAAGTGATTATCCTCGAATGCCCACTCTCTTCTCCCTCATGCTCCACTGGCACGGTGAGCACTCATCAAACAACAATGATTGCATCAGGGTAAGCTCTATCCATTCACCTCTTTTCTCTTTTGCTTTGTCATTACTGTATAGACATCAACAACAACAATAACATACAACATAATGGAGGAATATGTGTGTAAGTTAGTAAGTGTTAAAAGTGTGATTAAGAAAGAAATGGATGAAAGTAGTTGGATGGAAAATAACCTGGAGAAGAAGGAATATTAACTTTAATATGCTGTACACACAATGAGAGATCAAAGTAACAGAGGGTAATAAGCTAAAAGCTAAGGAACAGGGATCTCTGAGATGTAATAAAATGAAAAAGAAAGAAATATGTACAGCCTTCTTAATTTAACAAAATGGAATTCCTAGTAACTATAAGTGAGATTACATATCTTTAACGTGTACTTGACTATGAAATACTGAAATATGTTACGTATTATTACCATACAGTTACTGACTCACTCACTCATTTTTATCAATTACTTACTAATCTTCCTTTTAATAATTTTAAATAGATTTCCTACATTGGTTGAGAACCAAAGAGCTGAAAATTTTAAATTCTATTCTTTCCCTATATATTAAGTAAAGTTATTTAATTAACTTCATTAGTTAGCATGTATTATATTATTTTGAAATTGAAAAACGTATCAAGACATGGTGTTCAAATTAGAAATTTTAATAATCCTCTGTCAATAGTCTTAGATCGACTGCAGATGAAAGTGTGTCACCAGATCTGTCTTATTAATGAGACAATTTGTAGGCATAAAAATATTTTCTAACCAAAGATAAAAATAGGAAAATTTATATATTATGTCTTCTCATTCTCTGATTGTCTATGATAATATTAATTTATATTATTTAAGATGTGCAGACTGTATGAAAGGTAAAATCACAGGTAAATCACTGGTTTATCATCAGGTGATTTCATCTTGGTATAAATGCTATAAATATATGTAACATCATAACTTTGTTTATTATCGTGAACCTGAAGAGAAGGCAAAATCATAGCCTTGAAACGTTGGTTGACAACTAAAATATAAATGTGCCATTGATTATTATGTGATACCTGATAATAAACCAGCATTTTACCAGTGATTTTGATTGTCTTTAATATAATCTGTACATCTGAAATAATATTTAAAAAATAGGAAAAGATTGACCTACAGTTGTGCCATTACTGTGAAATTAAAGAGGTAAGAATCTTTGATTCAAAAATATTTAATGAATTCTGATTCCTGTCTAAATTTTAGGATATGGAAGTTGAACTGAACGTGCATTGGCGTGAGTTGGTGCTTGGAGCTGGTTGGGGTCACACGTTATTAGCCTGTCAGCTGATGCGTCTCATGGCTTGTCTCGACATTTTCTTAGAAACTTCTGATGCTACTGGGAGCAACCCTCCCGAGTTCTCTCGAGATAAGATTTTCATCAAGCCTGTCAGGTACTACAAAGAGTATTTTTATATTTTGCCTTGCTCCCTAAAGAGGACCATATGCAGAATAAAACAAACTGATGCTTTTTTTATAAACCTGATCCCTGATCTGATCTTCAGGATCATAATCACAAGCTTCTTATATTATCATTAGATATTGCAGGTTATGTATGGTTTTATATGCTGTGGTGTGTTTAAAACACGTCAGTCTGAATTTGACAAAATGTGTTTTACAGATATAAGTAATGTAGGTAATATATTCTTTGTTCAGTCATTTTGTTCATATTTTTGAAATGGAAATTATTTTAATTTTGATACAGGGTGTGTAATTTGTATTTATCGTGTCTTATGTCTTTTCGAGTTAAACAACTTTTTTACTTTGCTCCAATACCTAAGCAAAATGAACAAAGAAAACCTAAAAATATGGAGACAATAATTTCAATTGCATTATCTAGTCGAAATTGTTTTGTGAATAATATGTTACTGTATTTACCCGAATATAGTCCCCCCTTTTTGTTTATTTGAAAAATGTTAAAAATCTGTATGGGGACTATACTTGGAGTTTAGGACAGAAAAACTCCTAATTCAAAGTTTAATGGGTGAAAATGAGTCAAACAAACACAAGCCGTAAATGCAAAGACCACAAAGAACATTGGTGATGGTGGGATTTGATGCTCGTTCGATGTGGAAACCAAACTTGCACAGTCATCAAGGAATGATCAATTGTCGTTATCATGCCGACCGTAACACAATTTTGTCCAGAGACAAAATTTGGGCGATCTTCTTCAACACATCAAAAGTTGGGCAATCGAAAATTCTTCGACACTAAATTCAAACTGTGAGTTCTAAATTACACTCAGGCACATGGCAATAAAGCAGTGTGTGTGGGTCTGGTGATTTCAAGAGATGAAGTTGAACTGCACCAGTTACCTTTTCATTTTAAAATTCTTATAAGTGCCAACCATTTCATGTGGAATTTTGAATGAACATTTGAGAAGACTTCGATTTTACTAAACTTAATTTTTTTTTCTCTAAATTTTGCCACCTAAAATAGGAGGGGGGACTATTCGGGTAAATATGGTAGTATATTTAATTTGAAATAGTTGTAGTAACTTCACTGTAAGTTCTTGAAGCATTTTACTTCATAATTTACATTATTTAATTTCATTGCAACAGTGAATATCACACATTAGCCTTGTAGACATACAAAACAAAATAAGGTTGTTGGTTCTATACTGAATGGAGGATTAACATGTTAGTTAAATCTGCAAATCTTTTCTGTTACAGAGGGAGAAGTCGATGTAGGCCATACAAGTACCTACAAGTTGGAGGAGGAATATTCACCCAGCGTTAATTTATTCTACATGAAGTATGACTTGATTTCTTTGTCTTTCCTTGTTTTTCATGATTATTAGATTTCTTCTTATTTTATTAGTGATTACTGTCTTTGTGATATATGACAAGAATAATTATTGATTAACTGTATTGTAATAGATTCATGTTTTTTCCTAAAATAAATATTTTTAAAACATCAATTGGTGTAGTTGTATTAAAAAACTACCCTGACCCATAATTATTAAAGTAATTGTATATATTGTGGCAGTCTATTCATGTTTAATTTTCACCTTTTCAATCAGTCAAACATCATTGCTGGTGTGGATCTTATATATTTCAATAAACAAATAAATGAAATCCAGAATAATCCTTTCATTAAGCAGAATGTTGGTGCAAAATAAATCTAAAATGTAAATAATTATTTTTAAATACTCATTGTGTTATAGTGTTGCCATAATATTAGGATACTAGTATTGGAAATGTATGGAAATTGTGCCAGAAGGATTACTATGTTAAAGTGATAGTGAACCACGTAATGGAGTTCCTATTCGTCTCTAACGTTTTGTTTCATGGCTTTCTGAATTTATTGTATTTGTTAAAAAAGTTATATATTAAGCTTTGTTTTTCTTCTTGCTATTTCCCAGAACGATTTTTACTCTTGTATCTCTCATGTTGCTTGCATGGACATAGTATCACAGATCATCTCGCTTGTTAGTTTCGTTTTGTTTTTTCGGCCGGTGGGGGTGGGGGGCAGGAAGACTTCTCCCAAAGATTTCGTATTGCTGGGTCTAAGAGGTACAAGACAGAATGCGAATACAAGTATTGATATTTACTTTAAAATATTGTGAAATTTATCGAACGTATAATTCCTCATTATTACAGATACCAATTGATACATTAACCCATTGTTTCAACCCATTGTTATCTGAATTTTTGCGACCACTGGGGCTGAATTATTTTCATTGCCCCAGTAGCGCATTCAATGACAATTTCTCAGACTCACTAAAATTATGTTTATTTTTATTTTGACGTTTTAAAGATATGTGTAGTAGAATTAAGAAATAGATAAATTGAATTTACCTGTTTTGTTGGAAAAAAAAAAATTATTTATTTTTAGAATGAACATATTTGAGTGTGATGCTCTCGGTGTGCTCTTCTGATTTGTCTGAACCTTCGCTACTTTCACTAAAAGTATCCTCAATATCACCTGTGTCTACATTGTCCAACTCCTCACCACTGTAATTATGGACTTTATCACCCACTCGGCAAACTCACTAGATCCAACAAACATTTTATTCTGTAAACGCCTTGGCTCTGCTATGGTCTCATACTTCAACACACTACAACCATTTTACTCAAACATCAATATAAAATGAAATATCAGCGTAGAACAATCAATATTTAGCAATGAACTTCTGAAAGATTTAGAAAACTAGTAAAAATAAAGACATGAATGATATCTAGTAACAATAAGTCGATATCAGACCTCAAAGTACAGGATCGTCAGGAAGACCCACTAATGTAGAGAATGGGCAGTGCCCCTTTCGTCACTAATGGGTTAATAATCGTGGTTATC
Source organism: Laupala kohalensis (assembly GCA_002313205.1). NCBI lineage: Eukaryota > Metazoa > Arthropoda > Insecta > Orthoptera > Trigonidiidae > Laupala > Laupala kohalensis. Next base: position 470,322 of record NNCF01127014.1, read on the forward strand.
ACCCTTTCCTAATTGTCGCAATAGGAAAATCTTGGATGTGTCATTACGATTATTAAATGTCCTAGAAAGTTGCGACCTCAACTATGTCAGTTCACTGTAATAATCATGCTCCTTAATTGAGGTTTTGGCCGTGCAAAATTATTGTCAGTTTTGGTCAGATGGGGGTTTGGGAGCAGTTTGCCTTGGGTCCCATTTCTTGGGGGGACCTCTAATCATAGGTGGATAACATTTTTCTGTAACCAAATCAATCAAGATCGAAAAGCACTAGAAAAATGTCACAGTAATATTTTCAGCTCTGGAAGAAAGGTCCCATAAGGATCGATTGTTATTGATAGTTATTGGTGAGAAAGAATTGTTGACAAATTATTATTGCTATCGTAAAATAACAATAGTTGAATTATTTTTAGATTTCTTTGTGTGATCTTAAAAATAATACATTATATAAAGATCTTGTTTATTTTAAAGATTCTCTTATTCATTGAATTGTCTATTTTATAAGCTATAAGTATGATAGGCCTATTGGGTATGTTAAAATAGTATTGGGTAGAAAAATTTGTCTGACATTAATTTACTATACAGACCTAATTGGGGAAGGGATCCTCAAATTTCAAATTAGCCGAAATATGAAAGCACCCCCTAAAATGTCTTGTCAGCTCTGGTTATTGCAGCTGAACTAATACTAGACCGCAGCCCTGTCCAATTGGCAGCCTGCGAGTGATAATACATTTTACATCAAATTTACATTTTTCATCAATGTTTATGGGCACAACTTGGTGTTGTAAATTTATGCTGCCAGAATTAATATTTCATGTGGCATGTATGGTGAGAGAATATAGAAAATTGTATTCGGAATTACCCCATAAAAATATTTTATTATAATACTATATATTTAAAAATACTTGAATAAAAAAATATACTATTTATTTTTTCAGCTTGAAATAATATAAAATTTGTTGATGAGAATCAAAATGTCGCGTTACAAATAAATAAATATGACCCATTAGTTTTATTTGTCAGGCAACATTTAGCAAAACCCCATCACGTGTCACCCCGATCAATCAAATAGTGTATAGAAACTGGGCAGCGCGCTAAGATAAGTTGGACAGCGCTGCAATAATGTGTTCTGGCAAATGAACTCGCATTAGGACACTTCTCATCGCGTTCGAACTATTTTCGTCCCGTCTCAATCACCGGCTCCTTACCGCGAATCCCTGTTGGCACGCGAATGCCCTCGTCATGGAAAGGAAGCTTTCGCAGAGGCCGCGTCATCGAGATACGGGGAAGTACTGAATCTCACCAGTCACCGCCACCGTTGCCTCCGACTGACCTCGGATCACTGCGACGTACGGCATTGAAAGGACCTCTTCCCAAGCGAGAATTTCTATGCAAATGAATGGCATGGCGACGCTACCAGGGAAAAATATCGATATTATTCTAGCTTCTATGTTGCAAATTCGCTTGCAAATCTCAGTTCAGTACGATTATGCAGAATATACTTTTTTATGGGGGAAGGGGACACACACGCAGAAGCTTGAAGTGTAAGTCGTATTTGTTGGTAGTTGTTGGTTATTTCTATAGATACTAGTGAGATGTTTTAGCGATAACGATTTCTTACTAAAATATTTTACACATTACTAAAATAGTCTAAAAAAATATGTGTTTGAATTAGAAGAAGCTCTAATACAGGAATAAATTACTTATTGTACGTTTTTAAAGAAAGCGAAGAACAGATCTGGTAACCTGTTTCCTCTTTCGGAAATCGTGCGTTTATTCAAAAACTGCCAATTGCGAATCATGTAACTTCTTGTATGTAGAACGGAATGAGGAGAAACAACAACAAAACTTATTACGCTCTTTCTCAGGACTACATCAAGAAGCAGGAAGTCGTGTACCAGAAGAAAATGTTGAAACAAACAATCATACAAATAGCTGCGCATGTGGTTCGTATTCCGAAGCGTCCCGCGTTATCTTCCAAACTGGAAAAGGGGGGGGGGAGGGGGACCTGAAATGATACATGGAGTACAGAGGAAGAAACCTCAAGCCTCCCAAGCCAGCTTCATGATAAAGTGTCAAGTTGAAAATAATAACTTTCATTAAATCTTTCAAAAATATTGAAAAATTACGTCAATAAATGACATGACATTGTAGTATCGTGTCTGGGTAAATCAATGAAAGTGTCTATCTCTGCAGCTAAAACAAGCTACAAATTAGCCCCTTGCCACGTTTTATCTGAGTGAAAACTGCACTGAGATATATTTATGAGATTTGATGTGTGCACTTTTATTAAGTCACTCGGGACGTAAATCCTCGAATGCCCCTTCTTCGATCTAATTTGTCTTTACAGTGCTCGCAGCGTAAGAAAAGGAGCGAGGGAGGAACCTATAGACCATGTGACAGTCGAGAAACCAATACCAGTATTGCTAGATTGCCGACTCTCTCTCTCTCTCTCTCGCTGTAGTCACGTGGGAGTTTTACTAGTATCAGCAGAATCTTAGTGAGTTTATGTGAAGATGCTAACACCTACATCAACCGATTTGTAGAACCGGTAAGTAATTGATATGCCAAGTGTGACAGACACAGGGCTTCATCTCTAACCCTTGACTGAAAGAACAGTGCAATAAGTTAGCTTTTCCACGGGTTATAGTAGCCATGTGGGGCTCTAATGACCTAGTAGTTGGGAGCCCTCAACCCCAATAATAATGATAACACAGGCCTACAAAAAAAAAATTTTTTTTGGTGCCCAAGGTTTTTAAGCTGATTATTACTATGTTTGAGGCGCTGAATTCAAATATGGAACCCGTTTTTCTCTATCAGCTATACTTTGCTTTCAGGTAACTGAAGTTACTTACAGAATAATCCACTAGGTGAAATTAGCATCTGTCTGTCTGCTAACTACTGTAGTCACCTTCAAGCTTCAACTCTGATTGAGGTTAGTTGCAGAGTTCTCACTGTGAATGCTTGTTGTATATTTCCTTCATGAGGTAAAAGATGAGTTCCAGTAGAAGAAGTTGTATAAATCATTCCAATGTGTTTTGCTACATATGCGGTGAGTATACATTTAAAGAGAACAGGAAAAGTGTCACAGACTTTATTAAGAAGGCATATCATGGATACTTTGGTATCAGACTTGGTGACCAGGAAAAATCATGGGCACCTCATATTGTCTGCAAAACGTGTACAGAACATTTACGACAGTGGACTACAGGAAAAAGGAAAAGTCTTAAATTTGGCATACCGATGGTTTGGAGGGAACCAAGTAATCACATTGATGACTGTTATTTCTGTCTAGTAAATATCACTGGCATCAACAAAAACAACCACAAAAAATGGAATTATCCTGATTTAGCCTCGGCAAGACGACCAATCCCCCATTCAGATGAAGTTCCGATCCCAACGTTTCATCAGCTACCAGAGCTCTGTGAGGATGAGTGCACCTTGGATCTACCCTTTGAAACATGTGATGATAGTGAAAGTGATTTTGGGGGCACGTCATCATTCCCTCAACGTTTCAACCAAGATGAGGTCAGTGACCTTGCCAGAGACCTTAATCTTTCAAAAGAAGCTTCAGAGTTACTTGCCTCAAGACTAAATGACAAAAACTTACTGGAAGAAGGAACCAAAATTACGTTTTATCGTACAAGGGAAAAAGATCTGTTGCCCTCTTTCTCTCAAGAAGACAATTTTGTTTTCTGTCGTGATGTTAACAGCCTCCTGGAAAAAATGGGTCTTCCTAAATATTCTCTGGATGATTGGCACCTATTTATTGACAGTTCTAAGCGAAGTATGAAGTGTGTCCTTCTACACAATGGCAACAAGTATGGATCAATACCAATTGCTCATTCAACGCAAATGAAAGAAGAATATGACACCATAGCTTTGGTCTTGAAAAAGATTAAGTACCATGAACATCAATGGGTGATATGTGTGGACTTGAAAATGGTAAATTTTCTCCTAGGTCAACAAAGTGGATACACGAAATATCCTTGTTTCTTGTGTCTCTGGGACAGCAGGGACAAAAAAA